>JANDJT010000102.1:3698371-3714010 GCA_024331685.1 Stegophilus panzeri | reverse complement strand
CATGAAAAGATATAATCAAATATTTACAAAAATGTGAGGGGTGTACTCACTTTTGTGAGATACTGTATATATATAACTTTAAAACCGGGAAGCGCACACACATGCTTTGGGGCACGCTGCGTGCTCCCACAAGGGGAAATCATGACACTGCTGTTCATGCTGGTTCCCAAAGCAGTATAACACACTAAGAGGAAAGCGCTTTTCCACATACATACATACATACATACAGTGAAACAATTTGCTAGTGTCACTGTGAGTGACATGGGAGAAAGTATATCATCCATCCCACCCAAACAGCATGGCTAATTTTGCTCTCTTGACTCTCAGCAACAGATGGATGTGGCATCATTGGACTCAAATCCATGATCTCTGAATATTTTTTAAATTGCACCACTTGGGAGAAAAAACCCACAACCTTTTTGATGAGTAGTTTGTAATCCTATCTACTGAGCCACTAAGACATTTATCCACTGTCCTATTTAGGTATTTTGACAAATTCAGCTTTGTACCACCTTTTAATCTTTTATAAAGTGACAATTTGTAATTTGTATGATTTGAGAATTGCAGGAACCAAAACTTATTCCTGTCTGTTATTAAATAATCATATTCAGTACTTGTTCTTGGCGTAATAAGGAATGATTTGATCTGAATAAGCATCACTTTTCCTTACTTTCCCTCCTCACTTTCCACCCTTTCTAATTTAATGCAGTGTGACCTGAAGCCTGCTGCAGTAATTACCCCTGAAAGAGTGTAGTAGTAATGATAAGGTGTGCATGAAGAAGCACGTTCACCCTCTACACCAACCCACCTGAACACCATGAACACCACCATCAGCACCACCACCAGCAATACAACCACCACTGACTACTGTGAGTTCAGCACCACAACTATGAGCAGCTAAATAAATCCACATGCTGCTGGATCATGACTGAGCTCAAGCACCCACAACTAGAGGACAATGCATATCTTTAGCCTCCCGATCTTGCCCTGGATCCAGGAGGAAATGAAAAGTTTGATTGTCAGAGAAAAGTAAAGTGAACACAGTTTCCCTCTTTTTCTCCAGATTTGCTTGAGGAAGCATGCCCTCCAGCTTGATGCTGAGCAATGGCTACCCTAAACACACAGATTCCTACAGCCTCTGCTGCTTTCACTTCACTCTTTAAAGTAAATACAATCCCCTGCAGGACTTATTTTATGCAACCCCCATTGCAAATCAGGTTTATTGTCAAAATTTACAGACTTTCAGCTGTTTCCCATGAACAAATCAAACAAAAGCGATTGAAATAGTTCAACACAATGAATGCTTTAAGTGGGTTCCCCAAATTCAACTGAAAATGCAACTTATAATGACTTTTCCAGTTCAAAAATTATTCAACCCCTTCATGGCGAGCATCTTTAGTACTTAGTAGAGCACCTTTTTGCTGTTATGACCTGCTGCAAATGAGATGCAGAGCTTCTGGCAGTGTTCCTGAGGAATCTTAGCCCATTCCTCATGTGCAATAGCCTCCAGTTCAGTAATATTCTTGGGTTTGTGTGCTGCAACCGCCTTCTCCAAATTCCACCAGAGATTTTCTATGGGGTTCAAGTCAGGTGACTGTGTTGACTTCTTCTGCAACCAAGCCTTGGTGGAATTTGAGGTATGCTTGGGATCATTGTCCTGTTGGAAGGTCCAATGATGCCCAAGCTTCAGCTTCCTCACAGATGACATGTGGTTTTCTCCCAGGATTTCCTGATACTTCAGCGAATCCATCTTGCCTTCCACACGCTGCAGGTTTCCAGTGCCAGAAGATGCAAAGCAGCCCCAGAGCATCACTGAGCCACCACCATGCTTGACTGTTGACAGTGTTCTTTCTTCATTCTTCTTTCTCCAGACATACCGCTGATCCATCGTGCCAAAAAGTTTTTTTTTTTCATTGCTCCACAGAACAGAATCCCAAAACTTCTGTGGCTTATTTATATGATTTTGAGCCGACTTTTCTTGTACTTTTGGGTCAGTAGTGGAGTACGTATTGGAGTTCTGGCATGGAAACCTTCTGTTTTTAGTACGCACCTTACTGTGTTCACTGAAACCTCAGTGCCTGTTGCCACCAAGTCTTGCTGCAGGTCTTTTGCAATCACTCGAGGGTTTTTCACAACCTGCCTCCTCAAAAATCTGGTTGCAGCCACTGATAGCTTCCTTTTTCTGCCCTGTCCAGGTATTTAATGTAATTTCTACCCCTAGTCAGTTCACGTATTTTAGTTATATTCACCTGGTGCAACTAATGAAGCCCTCGATTAGTTGCATCAGGTGTGCTTGAGACAACACCTGTTTTGCATATTTGTGCTGGTGTGAAGGATTCTATTCAGGAGGTTGAATAATTTTAAAACTGGAGAAATCATTATAAGTTGCATTTTCAGTTGAATTTGAGGAAACCACTTGAAGCGTTCGTATTTCAATATCTTTTGTTTGATTTGTGCATTGCAAACAGCTGAAAGTCTGTAAATTTTGACAATAAACCTGATTTGTAATGGGGGTTGAATAATTTTGATCACAACTGTAGGTATTTACTCTGTTCAGTCGACTGTTCAGTATCCAGCTCATAATGTATTTTTCTAAAGGTAGCAATTCAAAATTCATGGGTGAAGGCTTTCTAATTTGCTAATTATCCAAATGATATTTCTTAATCATATTTACTCATTATTTTTCTCTCACATGATACAGTGGTATTAACAGCTAAACCTGGTAAAACCTGATATTGCAAATTCTGCTGACAGTCTACAAATGTTTCTATTTTTTTCCCCTTTTTTTTTGCAGGTCCATGGTCAAAGTCTAGAGCAAGGGTTAGATGAAAGCCAGACAGATATAATAATCAGATGTACATCCATCATCATCCTAACAAGACAGAAAAGGTCAAGAACAGACACAGCAGAAGAGTTAATGAGCTAGAAAACAAGATACAACAAGAAGCTTGTTGAACACAGATCACAACTACATAGTGATCATCAGCTTGATTTCATGATTGACAGGTTCATCCACATCCTGCAGTGGACACATACCCTCTTGTTTAGTTTGCAATCGCTCAGAGAGGTCTCTAGAAACTTTGTGATTGTTTTATTGTGTTTTCAAATTGTTGGTGAACATTTGGTTTGCCTCACATTGAAATAAGAGCCAGCCTTTCATCTCTACTCCAGTGCCTCTGTGACCACATGGATGCCATGTTTTAAATGGACTGTGATCACATCATGCAAACATATGGGTTTGTGGAAAGTATGACTGGCTAGAAACTCACTCCACCTGTAGTCATTTTATTGCCTGCTTTAATGTGGGATTTTTATCCCTGAGGAGATGTGTAAAACATTTATTACTGATGCCCCCTTGATAAACTAATCCAATCTGAATAGGGCTACAGTTAAAAGCAGGTACGTTCGTGCTCCAACTCAAGTAGAAATGTAAATAGAAGACTCAAGTAGCACCTTACTAAAGATATCTCTACTTTCACTCAAGCACAAGATTTGTGTACCACTGGTCACCATAGTCTGTGATCCAGGATTTCATCCAGAGAATTTTTAAATATGAAAGGTTTTAAAGTAATGAAAACACATCTCCTCAATGACACCAGAAGTAATAAATACATCAGAGTAATGGTTAAGATGTGACTAATAATCTTCTATACTTCCAGACCATTCCAGACTATCTCAGAATCTGCCAGACATTTATAGAAGCATTAAACACTCCCCTTCCTTACTTCCACACATTTTAAACCCCTACAAAACGTGTGGTTTTTTTTATATATATTCTATTCGTCTCTCTTAAATGGTTTTACCAGTGAAACTGAAGGAGAAAAGATCCATTAGCTACATTACTAACAGAATTAATATAACTAATACAGTCGTGTGAAAAAAATAAGTACACCCCATGAAAATTGTTGGCTTTTTTTGACATATTTGGAGGAGGAAACTTTTGATCATCTTTGAAACAGTGCATATTAATGAAGTTGATATACTGGAACAAAGGCACAAGGAAAATTTGCTTTTTCAATCATTTATTCAACAGAAATATCAATAGATGTGATATTCTTCTGTAGAAAAAGTAAGTACACCCTTGGCCTCAGAAGCTAGTATTGCCCCCTTTAGCAGAAATAAGTTTTTGCAGGCATTTTGCATAACTGTTCACCAGGCTTGCTGGAATTTTTGACCACTCTTCCAAGTAATATTCTTTGAGTTGCAAAATGCTTGCAAGTTTTCTTGCATGTAATGCACATTTCACATCCTCCCACAACATTTAAATGGGATTCAAATGTAGGATTTGACTAGGCCAGTCCATAATCCTCCATTTCTTCTTTTTGAGCCATTCCTTGGTGGATTTGCTAGTGTGCTTAGGATCATTATCCTGATCATTATATAAGCTCCACTTTCAGTTCAGCTTCAACTTTTGGACAGATGCCCTAACATTATCCTCAAGCACTCTTTGATATGATGCAGAATTCATAGGTGAATCAATGAATGCAAGTTGTCCAGTCCCTGAGGCAGTGAAGCAACCCCAAACCATAACATTTCCACCACCGTGCTTCACAGTTGGTATGAGGTGCTTCTCCTGAAAAGCTGCCTTTGGTCTGCACCAAACATGTCTGCTGTTACTGTGGCTAAACAACTCTATCTTTGTTTCATCTGTTGAGAGCACATTATTCCAAAAGGCCTAGTCTTTGCCTATATGCTCATTGACAATCTGTAGTCTTGCAAAGGCTTTTTCCTGGCACGCCTCCCATGCAGGTCAAATCTCTTTCTGATTGTAGAAGCATGTACTTTGACACCTACAGTTGAAGATTCACTAGCAGAACCTGTGATTAAATTTTGGGGTTCCTGAAGGCTTCTTTTTTGCATCAGATGGTCTGCTCTTAGGCTGAATATGCTGGGATGGCCAGTCCTGGACAAATTGGCAGTCATTTGAAATCTCTGCCTTTTGTAGATTATTCTCCTTACAATGGAATGATGTATTTCAAATAATTGGGAGATCTTTTTAAATCCCTTGCCAGATTCATACGCATCCACAACCTTTTTTTCTGAAGGCCTTTTAGAACTCTTTAGATCTTGGCATGATGACAGCACACACCTCAGTAACAAAGGGAACACCAGACACGAGATATGAGAGGGGTATAAATAAGACAGGTTCCACCTGCACTCCCGCAGCAAGTTCTAATCACTGGCATCCAATCTTCAACACCTGATTCTAATTGTATGGATATATTTTGAACTTTATATTTTAGATGTAAAATATCACCACAGGCATGGGGAATGAGTTTAGACTGTGAATGTTGCCCTGGTTCCATACACACAGTTTCTGCACTACACCAAAACAGCTCTATATGTAGTAATTCCTTCATGCAGTCATCATCAGTAAGTGATTTATCCTGGTCAGAGTCACAATGGATCTGGAGACTAATCATGGAACACTGGGTGTGGAGAAGAAATATACCCTGGATGGGACACCAGTGCATGCACACACATGTTCACACACAAGAACAATTTAGTAAAGCCAATCCACTTTCCAGCATGTGTTTTTGGAGGTTGGAGGTAAGCGGAGAACCCGAAGAAAACCTACTGAGATGAACGTGTGAAACTCCACACGGACAGTAACCCAAACTCACGATCGAACTGGGGATTCTGGATGCATGAGTTACATTAAAAAGAATTAAACTAGAAATGTGAGCTCATATGAGTGGAAGTAATCAGTGTGATGAAGTCTCCACAGTGAGTCTGCCAAGATCTAAATGGCATCTAATACAACCATGCATTCCAATCAACACCTACGCTTGGGTGCTTCAACAACAGCTGACAGTTGAGCAAGAGTCTTAGCTGGAATGCTCTGTCAGGCCAGAAAGGTGATTTATTATTTTTTTATTTTTGTTATTTTTACATGTCAATATGTTGCATATGCAGTATTGATCCAGGAATTGACATGTCTACATGACTCAGAATGTGGAGGAGAGCAGGAGTGCTCATGTCCATATATCAAGGAATCAGTATAATAACTAAAATACAGATTAAAATCAATCAAAATTAGAATAAAAATCTTCTTTTTTTTTTCCCAAAGCACTGTCAAATATTATCATCACATTTTGAGAATTTGTAGTGTTTTTTATTGTCTCTTTTATGTACACACATTACTGCAGAGTGACAAAGGTTGTAATTTTTCTGAATTGTTCTTGTGCCTCATAAATGATGGACAAGGTAGAGGCCTGGGCCTGGTTTTCAAATGCCACAGGAAGTATTCAGACACAATAAATTACCAACATTAGTACTTTGTTGCAAAGCTGTTGCTGGTAATTACCGCCTTGAGATGTCTACGGTGAAATGTAATTAGCTTTGTGCAGCATTGTGGTTTAGTTTTGAGCCATTCTTCTTGGAAAAATTGTCTTTAATTCCCCAAGGTGACAAGTGTCCCTCTGATGAACTCGCAATTTATAAATCCTCCATGGATTTGAGTCAGGAGATCAGCAAGGCCAAGCAAGGTCTTGATTTTTTTTTGGCTGTATGCTTAGTGTCTTTGTCTTGTTGAAATGTCCACCGTATCCCCTGATTCAGCTTCTTAGCTGATGAAATTAAATTATCTTCTAACATGTCCCTGTATATTGCTCCATTCATGTTTCCTTTGATGACGTGTATGGGATTAATTTTCCTCTTGTTACTTTATCTTGTTACAATGGCACCTGTCAAGGGGTGGGATTTATTAGTAGTACTAAGTAGTAAGTGAAAAGTCAGTTCTCAAACTTGATCAGTTCAGGAGATTATTATTTTACTATCCGTGACCATGTTGTTTGCTATTCTGATAACTTTGCATTTATTTTTTCAGTTTTGTACAATATATTTTTACATGTCTTTTCAAAAGTTTGATTCATGCTTATTATTTTTTTTATCTGTGACCATGATACTTTTGACGGAAAATGAATCCCATAGACGTGTACTGCCCTGGTATCATTTGCAGAGAATCAGCGGCGTATCATGATGCTACTGTGCTTCACTGTGGGTATAATGTTCTTCGGATAATACACGTAACCGTTCTTTCTCCATACATGACAAGCTGGATTATTGCAAAGTTCTATTATTTTTTCATTTGATCCTTGTTGCAAAAGAGTTCTGATTTGTCTAAAAGCTTTTAGGTATGTATCTCTGTACTTATTTTTTTTTTTTCTTAATTGTTTGCGATACACTTCATTGTTTATTGTTCTCTGTTGTGTCAAAGCATTTGTACTGACAGGGATTTTTAAGGTTGTTGCTGTTAATAATGTTGTCCCTGAGAAATGTGTTACATAAACAGAATATTCTGTGTATATAATACTTATTGTCCTTCTTCTTTGTGTGTTTGTGTGTGTGTGTGAGCGAGAGAGAGAGAGAGCGAGAGAGAGAGAGACAAAGAGAAGCCAAGATGGTTGATTTTGGGGGGCTAGAGTGTAGAATTTGTGATTCAGGAATTGATTCATGCATTTCTGTAGCTAAATAATACAATACAAATCAGCTTTAACCTCAGGACCCCTTTACGCTTTCACTTCTTCAAACAACAAATAAATTTACAAAAAATGGCCTGCCAAATACCTCTACAACACTAATTTACCTTATCATCAAGTAAGTACATAAAATACCTTTGAATTATGCAGTTCCATGAAACATTTGTATGATTTTAAAATAGAGAGAGAGAGAGAGAGAGAGAGAGAGAGAGAGAGAGTACTCTTTACCTCCTGACCCACATTCCTCATTTAGTGTCAGCACCTGCTGTTATTGTAATTTTAGCTTCCTACATTATTATCACTGAAGCACCAGCTATTTGTGGGTAAAAATAACGTGTTGTGTCATATACCCCAATCAGCCCTATCATTAAAACCACTGACAGGTGAAATGAATACCATTGATTATCTTATTACAATGGCACCGATGTATTGGAAGCAGGAAAAATGGGTAAGTGTAAGGCTCTAAGTAACTTTGATAAGGGCCAAATTGTGTTGGTCAGGTCAGAGCATCTCCAAAACAGCAGGTCTTGTGGGGTGTTCCCGATATGCAGTGGTTTTAGTTTTAGTTCCACTTTTAGTACCTACCAAAGTAGTCCAAGGAAGGACAACCGGTGAACCGGCAACAGAGTCATGGGCGCCCAAAGCTCACTGACGCTTGTGGGGAGCGAAAGCTAGCCCATCTGGTCTGATCCCACAGAAGAGTTACTACAGCAGAAATTGATGAAAAAAAATGCTGGCTACCCATGCTGAACCTTTGAAACGGCCTACGATGAGCAGGTGGGCATCAGAGCTGGACCATGGAGCAATGGGAGAAGGTAGCCTGGTCTGATTAATCTTGTTTTCTTTTACATCATGTGGATGGCCTGGGGAAGAGATGGGACCAGGATGCAAGCCGGTGAAGGCAGTTTGATGCCCTGGGCAATGTTCTGCTAGGAAACCCTGGGTCCGGGCATTCATTTGGATGTTACTTTGACATGTACCACCTACCTAAACAGTGTTGCAGACCACGTACACCCATTCATGACAACGGTATTCCCTAATGGCAGTAGCCTTTTTCAGCAGGATAATGTGCCCTGCCATACTGCAAAACTTGTTCAGGAATGGTCTGAGTAGCATGTCAAAGAGTTCAAGGTGTTGACTTGGCCTTGATTTGCTTTCTTAGACCATCACTGTCTTTATTTTCTTAACTGTCTAAACTGGTAGATGCATCGTTTTAAAGAATCCAGCTCTAGAGGAAATGACCAGGTAATCTACCATCATTCAATTTTTAACCTCTTTCAAGATAGGAAACTTATGTAGAGTAGTGCAATTTTTACCCACACACTGTTTCTTTTTTTTTTTCCTTCAGCATGGGGTTGTTCAGTAAATTCATATTCCTCACACAACTCTACCACAGTAACTGCTTTTTATTAATCTAATCAGGCTGTGCCTATGCTCAGGTAAATAGATTTTACTTGTTTTCTTTTCCTTCCTCTTATTCAACTGACCTTCTTCATTGCTGAGTGAACAGCATAGATTTCAATATATAATACAAATGTAATCTACAGATGTAGAACATGCATTTAAAGACAGGGAAAAGGAAAAGTTGAATATACAACAGCAAGACAAAGCAAAGGGTGTACAAGGGAAGAGAACAAACACTGCAGGACAAATAAGCCATAATGAGGCTTGTGTTTGTGATCGAGGACAGAGCAAAGGTGGACTTGCAGGGTGCCCCAATGGATGATCTTTATGATAAAATGTAATAAAGTGCCCCAATGGATGATCTTTAAATGGAAAAAAAAAATCTGATTAAAAAGGAGTGACATTGTGTGAGAAAACATAATGACGTGCCCTCTACAGTGCCTTTCCACTGGAGAATACATGGTGCACGGGACTATAAGATTCCACTATGTGCGAGGGAACATGATGAAGTGCCTTAATGCGTGCCCTTTCAGTGGAGAAAATGAGATGCAGTGCCCTCTAGGCTCAGCTATGTGCAAGAAAACATGATAAAGTGCTCTAATAGGTGACCATCTAGTGGAGAATGCATGATGCAGTGCCCTAGAGGTTTCCCCTATGTTTCCCCAATAGCTCCTAGAAGTACACCATGAAAACTCAGAGTGGGAGTGGCAAGTGCTAAAGTGTGCCACATGTAAAATTCACCTACAGTGGTGCTTGAAAGTTTAGAATTTTCTATATTTCTGCATAAATATAACCTAAAACATTATCAGATTTTCACACAAGTCCTAAAAGTAGATAAAGAGAACCCAATTAAACAAATGAGACAACAACTTTATATTTGGTCATTTATTTATTGAGGGAAAATGATCCAATATTACACATGTGAGAGTGGCATGTGAGAGTGTGTGAACCTTTGCTTTCAGTATCTGGTGTGACCCCCTTGTGCAGCAATAACTGCAACTAATCGTTTCTGGTAACTGTTGATCAGTCCTGCACATCGGCTTGGAGGAATTTTACCATATTCCTCAGTACAGAACAGCTTCAACTCTGGGATGTTGATGGGTTTCTTCTGAACTGCTTGCTTCAGGTCCTTCCACAACTTTTCTATTGGAGTAAGTTCAGGACTTTCCGAAACATTAACTTCATTCTTCTTTAACCATTTTTTGGTAGAACAACTTGTGTTCTTAGGGCCATTGTCTTGCTGCGTGACCCACTTTCTCTTGAGAATCAGATCACGGACAGATGTCCTGACATTTTCCTTTAGAAATCGCTGGTATAATTCAGAATTCATTGTTCTATCAATGATGGCAAGTGGTCCTAGACCAGATGGGGCAAAACAGGCCCAAAACATGATACTACCACCACCATGTTTCACAGATGGGATAAGGTTCTTATACTGGAATGCAATGTTTTCCTTTCTCCAAGCATAACGCTTCTCATTTAAACAAAAACGTTTTATATTGGTCTCATCCATCCACAAAACATTTTTTCCAAAATCCATGTGATCTTTAGCAAACTGCAGAGGGGCAGCAATGTTCTTTTCAGAGAACAATAGTGTTCTCATTACAACTCTGCCATGCACACTATTGTTGTTCAGTGTTCTCCTAATGGTGGACATTAACATCAGCCAATGTTACAGAGGCCTTTAGTTGCTTAGAAGTTACCCTGGGTTCCTTTGTGACCTTGCAGACTATTACATGTCTTGCTCTTGGAGTGATCTTTGTTGGTTGACCACTCCTGTGGCCGGTAACAGTGTTCTTGAATTTCCTCCATTTGTACCCAGTCTGTCTGACTGTGGATTGGTGGAGTCCAAACTCTTGAGAGATGGTTCTATAACCTTTTCCAACCTGATGAGCATCAACAACTCTTTTTCTGAGGTCCTCAGAAATCTGCTTTGTTCGTGCCATAATATACTTCCACAAACATGTGTTGCGAAGATCAAACTTCTACAAATCCCTGTCCTTTAAATAAAACAGGGCGCTCACTCACACCTAATTGTCATCCCATTAATTGAAAACACCTGACTCTAACTTCACCCTCAAATTCCTCAAATTGCTAATCCTAGAGCTTCACATACTTTTGCCACTCACAAATATGTAATATTGAATCATTTTCCTAAATAAATATATGAACAAGTATAATATTTTTGTCTCATTTGTTTAATTGGGTTCTCTTTGTCTACTTTCAGGACTTCTGATGAAAATCTGATGATGTTTTAGGTCATATTTATGCAGATATATTATGCAGAAAATTCTAAAGGGTTTGCAAACTTTCAAGCACCACTGTATCCTCTGCAGCATCACTCACTAGAGAGTTCCAAACTGCCTCTGGAAGCAACATCAGAACAGGAACTGTGCATCAAAATTTCATGAAATTGGTTTCTATAGCTGAGCAGTTGCAGACAAGCCTAAGACCACTATGTGCAATACCGTGCATTGGCTGGAGTGGTGTAAAGCACGCAGACACTGTAATCTGAAGCAGTAGAAACATGTTCTCTGAAGTGATGAATCATGCTTCACTACCTGGCAGTCTGGTGGATGAATCTGGGTTTGGTCAGTGCCAGGAGGACACTACCTACCAGAATACATACAGTAGTGCCAAAAGTAAAGTTTGTTTGGGGAGGGCCCATTAGTTCCAGTGAAAGGTAGCATTAATGCTACAAAATACAAAGACATTTCAGACAATTGTATGCTTCTAACTTTGTTGCAACAGTTTGGGGAAAGCCTTTTCCTGTTCCACCATGACTGTGTCCCTGTGCGCAAAGCAAGGTCCATAAAAACATAGTTTGATGAGTTTGGTGTTGAGGAACTCCAGTGGCCTGCACAGAGCCCCGACCTCAACCTGACTGAACACCTTTTGGGATGAAATGTCAATTGTGAGCCAGGCCTTCTTGTCCAACATCAATGCATGACCTCACTTATGCTTTTTCAACTTAATAGGTGCAAATTCCCACAGATATACTCCAAAATCTTGTAGAAACCCTATCCTGAAGAGTGGAGGCTGTTAAAACTGCAAAGGTTAGGGCAACTCATTATCAATGCCCATTTTTTAAAATGGGATGTCCAAAAAGCTCATATAGAATGAGTATGTGAGTAGTGAGAAGTGGAGAGAAGTTCCCATGTCCTTCTGTAACCTAAGATGTCAAACACTGATGCCACAGAGCCAGCATTTACACCGCTGAATTTGCACTGAAATGTAATAGTGTTGGACAGGTGCGCAGGTGCTAGGGTACTGAGGTATTGAAACACGAACAATAGCTGTTAAAAGCAGAGGTAAGGACTTGAGTTGAGTATCAAATTTTGCCACCTTGGGACCAGTGTCATACAACATTTTAACCGTCTCATATTATATATATACTGTGTATATATATACTGTGTATATATATATATGTGTGTGTGTGTGTGTGTGTGTGTGTGTGTGTATTAGCTTACTAATAGCAAACTGAAGGAATCCAGTTTCTGAAATGCAAATTACCCAATATATATAAGACTAAGTGTTATTTACAAAGATCTGTATTAATGGCGTCATTATTTTTAGAAAGAATAAACAATCTATTTATTGTGCTATTGCAACTGACATCCTCGGTTATCCATTAATGAGGTTTGGATGGCTTGGCTAAGTGAATCCACAGACTTGATTTAGTGAAACCAATCAGCAAAACTGTTCTTCTTCCCTTCCCCATGGCCTTTCTTGTTTTTTCCCCCTCTTGCTTTCAGCTCACAAGTTTCAGCTCTGGCCATTAAAAGATAAATGAGCAAAGGGAAGGAATTAGGAAAATAATTAAATATAATTAAATTGGCTTTTCACAGTGTTTGCTACAAGTTTTATTCCTTTAGGGAGGGGACATGCCAGGGGCAGAGTAATGGATTTCAGGGATTTTAGTCTTTTTGTAATGCCTCTTCTTCTTTTTGGCTTCCCAAATAAACTTTATAGCAAATGGAACAGATGGTGCATCAAAGCCAGTGAAGAGATGTACGGATAAAAATTCTTAACATGGAACTGACAGACAATTACATAAAGTGGGGATGGATGGAAAAAGGGTGTGTGTGTATTGTGTTTTTACATCTTGGTGAAGAATAAATGTCCCCACATGGATAGGAATATTTGACAGTGGTGACATACGGCTGGGCTACACAAGGTCAAAACCATCAGATAATCATATTTCCTATTGCTATGCTTATTTTTCAAAAAAAAAAAATGCAGTTTATTTTAAAACTAAGAGTCAAATGGTTTCTTTTTAATTGCCGGGGATTAGGTTAGATTTAGATGTAGGCATAACATTAATTAGCTGCATTACTAACTACATCAATGGAAACTCTTCACACATATAGTGTGTGTGTGTGTGTGTGTGGGTGTGTGTGGGTGTGTGTGTGTGGACAGATTATGTTGAAATCAGCTACACAACAAACTAAAGCTTTATACAATATATGAAACACACACACACACACACACACACACACACACATGAAAACAATATATGATTAACTAACAATTAACCAATTAACAGACAACAAGACAGCAGAAGGCCAATATGTGTGTGTGTGTGTGTGTGTGTGTGTGTGTGTGTGTGTGTGTGTGTGTGTGTGTGTGTGTGGATATTTGCCAGCACAGGGAAGGCAGCCAGTTGACTGAAATGCCAGAGGACTGTGTGATCCCGGCAGTGTTGGCTCACACTGATAAGGCAACATCAACAATGAGAGATGAGGCGGTCGCACACATTTAGCCTGCGTTCTGCTACGCGCTAGAAAACAAACATAACTCACAAACACAACTGGAGTGGAGGAGCATGATGGATTACTACTTGCAGAGGTACTGATGGGTACATATTTATTATATGACCAAACTTGCTAATGTAGCATGCATTAAGCCTAAATAACTGCTGAGAGAGAGAGAGAGAGAGAGAGAGAGAGAGTTAGAGAAACTCAGTAGGAATCTTATATCCAGTTTGCATCCATTTGTACAATCGGATCTTCTTTCAGTTTTTATTCCATCACTAATTCAGCAATGCAAATCACATGTATTGTGAAGGAAACACAACCTCTGCAGCAAAGTACTTCAAAAGAATTCTGCAACCGCTAATACACAATTACTTTATATTTGAAGAACTTAAAAAATTACTGAGTAACACTACTTCAGCAGATACCACAGCTTGCAAATGCTACTGGCTGCCACGCAACCCCAAAAGCATAATAGATTCACGCTCATGCTTAACAGTTGGTAAAATGTTCTTTTCATCAAATGCCGCTCTTCCCCCCCAAATACACCCTTGGTGATTGTGGCCAAGAGTTTCATTTTTACTTCATCAGTCCACAGCACTTGTTTCTAAAATCCCTCTGGTTTATCTAGATACTCTATTGCATACTTTAGATGTTGTGAGCTGGAAGAGCTTTGGGTTTGTTTTTTTTATAGCTTCCATCTGCTTTGTAGGCATCAATTCGATTCATTTTCAGATTCTCAGTCAGCTGCTTAGAAAATCTCATTGTTTGAAGAGTCAGAAGTTAGTATGTTCTGGAAATGGAATTCGTTGGCCATTCCTAATGACAATTCTGGACCTGAGAAACGAGTCTTAATGAGTTAGTTATGACTTAATGAGTTTTGAGACTTTAAATCGTGAACAATGACCAAACTTTTGCACATGCCCACATTACTTTTTTTCCAGCAAATATAAAGTAGCTGTGCACTGAAATTTGAAAAAAATGTTTTATTAGATGTGCCCAAAGGTGCCCAAACTTTTGCATACAACTGCAATTGCTGTACATTGTATAGTGTATTGTATGTCTGCTTACAGGAACACAGGTTTTACAGGTTTTATTAGTAAGGCAAATTCCGACCCATAACAATTGTAATAATATTCGAATAGTCCAGTGATTATTACATGTAGTAGTTGAATGGCAATAAAAATGAAGAAGTAAGGAAAAATACACATAGATGGTTTTAAATATCTGCTTTTAAAGGGCCGTTTTCACGTGTTCAAGTATACAAAGTGAATGAATAACGTGCTGTGTGGGTGCAGTTTTTTTTCCAAAAAACAAGATGCATGTCTTACACTTTGAACTTACAGTAAGTCCTTCTTTCTTGCACAATATCCTCTCCAGGAAGGAGTCGCATTCTCAACTTTAAAAGGTTTGACATATAATGGATTTTAAAAAGTCTACACACCCCTGTTAAAATGGCAAGTTTTTTGTGATATAAAAATGAAACTATGATAAATCATGTCAGAAGTTTTTCCACGCTCAATGTGAAATTGCAACAAATAAAAATTAAGGGAAAAACAATCAGAAATATTTTAATGAAAAATCTGGGAAAAAACTTAAATAAAAAAATTTACAATTACCTTGTTGCATACATGTGCATACACTTTAAAAAAAAAAAAAAAAAAATAGGGATGTGGATGTGCTCAGAATAAGCCAATTACATTCAATATAATGCTCAAAAGTAATTATCATACAGCTGTCATCAATGAAATTATTCTGATTAACCCCAAATAAAGTTCTGTAGCTGTTTCTGTGGGATTTTCTGCACATCTTTTTGGTTTCACCTGACTGTTGAAGCCATGGTCTGCAAAGAGCTTACAAAGCATGTATGGTATCTCACTTGAAGGGTACTGTATAGATCAGGAGAGGGGTATCAAAGAATTTCCATGAAAACCAAGATGTCAAGAAAATCCTACAGAAGCAGTTGATATCTATCTATCTATCTATCTATATAATATAAT
>JANDJT010000102.1:3632325-3652133 GCA_024331685.1 Stegophilus panzeri | reverse complement strand
GCTAGGGTTACTATTATGCTAGTGTTAGGGTTGGGCTAGGGTTACTATTATCCGAGTGTTAGGGTTGGGCTAGGGTTAATATTATCCGAGTGTTAGGGTTGGGCTAGGGTTACTATTATCCGAGTGTTAGGGTTGGGTTAGGGTTACTATTATCCGAGTGTTAGGGTTGGGCTAGGGTTACTATTATCCAAGTGTTAGGGTTGGGCTAGGGTCACTAATTGTGCTAATGTTAGGCTTGGGCTAGGGTTACTATTATCCGAGTGTTAGGGTTGGGTTAGGGTTACTATTATCCGAGTGTTAGGGTTGGGTTAGGGTTACTATTATCCGAGTGTTAGGGTTGGGTTAGGGTTACTATTATCCGAGTGTTAGGGTTGAGTTAGGGTTACTATTATCCAAGTGTTAGGGTTGAGTTAGGGTTACTATTAACCAAGTGTTAGGGTTGGACTAGGGTTACTATTGTGCTAGTCTTAGGGTTTGGCTAGGTTTACTATTATGCTAATGTTAGGGTTGGGCTAGGGTCACATGCAGATACATATGTGGAAAATTTGAAGAAGAAAAAAAACAGAACATAACAATAACTTGTGTGTTAGTACAGGACACAGATACAATGTTAACTATGTTGAGAAAAATAAAGATGTTAGCCAAACAGTAATACTGGGCATTTATGTGTGATGTGAAGAGAACATTGATCAATCACTTTTTTACTTTTTTTTTCCTGAAGGGTGAAAACATGATGTGTTACCTTAGACACTTCCTCGGAAAAGGAAAATTAATGCACCCAACTACTTTGTTCCATTACATTAGCTACTGTATAATTTTTTATTCTGTTCACTAAGATTTCAGGGAAACCAAAACAAGGGACTGGGCAGCACATTAGAGCTTCTACAAGCTAATGGATTTATGATTCATCCAGTAGATGGTGATGAAGATGGTGAGGTAGTGTCACTATATACTGCTTCTGCACATCTTCTCCGAAGAAAAGACAGAAAACACATTAGCTGGAGAAACCAAAGATGGATTCCTATTAGCCTCGGAGCTACAACTTCTCAGAAAATGATGCAAGTGCTCAGTAAAGTCTAAGAGGTTCAAAAGCTGACTGATTGCACCTCACTATTTAATGCTCGAGTGTGGTAATGGGAGCTCCGGGGGCTTTCGTGGATGTGACTACAGCATTAGATCAGTGCTTTCAAAGTGCTTCACACAGCAAGGAGAACCTTTCTGAATCACACTGCCAAGGTGTGATTTAAAACAGTGGTTAAGGTTTGTGTTTCCCAAAAGCTGACCACGGAGTATACTTACGCTACACGTTTTAGTGGCTTTGTGGCAGGTTTTAGGTTAGTTCTTTCTATTATGTATGTGTACGAATGCATGCATTGCAGGCCCATGAGAACTGGGAAACAGATGGCGAGCTCGACAATGAGAGTCAAACGCTGCCATTTACAGCCAAAGTAGCATCAGCACTTTTACCAGTCTGTCAACATACTGCACCACTTAAGCAAGGGAGGGAGAAACAGAGCAAGAAAAAGAGATGTCAGGGATACAGCAAGGGATAAACAAGTCATTAAAAGGAGCAAAGGGGAGCTTATGGATGAATCACAAGATCGAGAAGGTCAAGGTGAACAATGTAAAGCTACAGATTCACTTCCAGGTGATTTGAAAGCTCCTGTGTCTGTCTGTCATATCAAAAAAGGCCTAAATCTCTAGAAATCTCTATAAAATGTAACATATCTGCCCCTTCAAGATGCAGTGCAGAGATAATAGTCCTCAACAAATACCCTGTTGAAAAAAAAACCAGCTTCCAGGTGCAAGAAAACACTAAACCATTTCCAGTCATTACTTATCACCAGAATGCAAGTGTTGATTAATTTCCTATAACAGAAGCTCTGACAGTAATTTCAGCTGCAAAGTAAGTCACAGGTTTATAATTACATGCTCATTCATTAGTATAGTGACAATCACTATAGTAACATTGTATAGTAACAGCCACTTTTATGGCAGACACTTGACACCATCTTACTACAGTAATAACTGGAGTTTTTATTTTATTTTATTTTTTTTATCCATTGTTATTTAAAGAGAAATCCATATAATGGTTTATATGGTGAAATTTTCTGTAAGGAAACATTTACGTAGCATATTTAGAAGGAGTCTCCAGTGCCAACACTTTATGACAGCTAGACAGTCTTTAAGGGTGGAGAGCTTTGCAGTTTCTTAGCAATAAGACAAGCAGATATTTTTTTTGTCTTGTTAACTTTAAAATAAAGGGGGAAAAAAAGAGTCTGGTGAAGGAACAACTTGTTTATAGTTTTATAACGTAAGTGATAACAGCATCTAACTTGTTTCACAGACATTCCACAACATTTTTTTTAGGTGTTATGTGTCATTCAAAAAAAAAAAAATAATAAAATAAAATATATATAGATAGATAGATAGATAGCACGTTCGCCTCACACCTCCAGGGTCAGGGATTCGATTCCCACCAGGAATAAACTCCCGTTTCCTCCCCCAGTCCAAAGACATACATGGTAGGCTGATTGGCGTGTCTGTAGTGTGTGAAGGTGTGTGTGAGTGTGTGCACCCGGGTTTCCCTGTGACCCTGAAAACGGATAAAGCGGTATAGAAGATGGATGGATGGATGGATGGAGATATATATATATATATATATATAATTTAATACTCTGCAAATTGTTGATGGGGTAGGGTTATTTTTCCTTACCTATCTCATGAACCTCAAAGACATGTATGTTTATCACTTGAAGGGACAGTATCTACTCTGCTAATTAATTACATATACATATAACAGAGAGAAAATGGTGCTTCTAGTGTAAACCTCAGCAGCAAGTTAAGAACAAAAAAAACAATGATTCAAAGCTAAACTATATATCCTGTACATATCAGCATTTCACTCAAGATTGAATGCCAGTTTGAACAATTAGCCTTGTTATGTACTGTACTAGTACTCATTTGTATTCCAAGCTTACGCAATGTTTACTAAGTTGTCTAAATTGGAAAATATGGATATAACAAATTCAAGTTTGTGGGCATCTTATTAATTAGTGTTCAGCCTGCTTGATCATCACTCTTAAATATATCTTTTTCTGTATCCAGTAAACTGCATACTGGTGATCTAGATGTTGAATTTGCATTATTCAAATAGAATATAAGTTTAAAAATGAAATCCCTGTGCCTGTGTGTTAGCTGCAGGATCAAAATGAGCTAGCCTGTTGACTTTCCCAGATACAGATGAAAGGAAAAGCAAACAAGTCAGTACATAAAAGTGAAATGAGTCTCTCTAGACACTATCACTAAGGTCTTGAATGTTTCCTTCAGTTCTGAACCCTGAACTCTCGTTTCTCTGAGGTCCTGTAAGAACAAGGAAATGCTTATATATATTTCATGCTAGAACCACTTGAGCTTTCCTCATACTTGATACAGAAGGATAGGTTATGTTCCAGTGGTGCACTGGTCTGTAGCTGGAAAGTATTTTTAAAATGCCAATAGATCATCATGCTTATGTGCAAAAACTTTTTCCCCCCATCGAGTGAATTATTTCTTTACAAAAAGTGGAATGGTACTAAAACATGTCCCAGTGTGAAACTTTGTGCTCGATTTCATTTCTCTAATAAACATGGCATTTTAGTGCTCGTTTATTATTTTACTTTGACTTGAGTAAGAACAGATTAATTAAAGGTCACTATCACTTTCTTAAATTGGCTTTACACCATATGATTTTGGCATGATTTCACTGTTGCTGACAAACATCCCACCTTGTAAAAGAATTCTTTGTATGTGTGTTGAGATCAGAGGTCTTAGAATGCATACAGTGGCACGTTCACCAGTGCCACTAAGACCAAAGATGGCCAATGACAAAGTTCCGACAGTGTCAAAAAATGTTTTGATTAAAATCTCAGACTGTATTTGACTGCTGCTGTGACACTTGTCTAAAAGCAGAGGCATAAGATGACACAGAACTCATGGGACAGATACAGATGTTCATGTTTGAGCAACCTCTCATTTAAAATACTGACTTGTTCACATTAATTAAGGTAAAATTACCAGGCTACATTCTCAGCCAACCATGCCTGCCAATGGACAGAAAAAAATATTCTTATTACCTTAAGCTAATTTAAGGAATGGGTATCCCATGTTGTCCTCTTTTGCCCAGCCACGCATGGCTACATAATCCTCTTCTTCACCTTTTACAATGTGTTCCATATCAAAGGGAACTCAAAATGCTGTGGGAAGAGCCCTCATGTGTGACTGGTATCTAAATTCTGTGTAAATTCACAGCTATTTATAGGCCTGCTGTGGTCAAGTGATGCGGGATTTCGCACATCGCATGACTATAAAATGGCGCCTGTAAATGACGTCATCAGCTTTATTATCTTCAGCGAAGACTACATGTCAGTTGTCTGTGTGAACATTTATTAAAACTCTTCACTTCTCTCTATTTTCAGAAAATATATATATACCTTTACTTTTTTGTCGCTATCGTATTTAAGAGAATGAGCCATAGAGGGGTCAGAAAGTGTGTTACCTCCTGCTTCTGTTTCATTACAGGGGTACGGATGGGCACACTTTTTGTGTTTGGGAGTAGAGCATGCTGTGGCAGCCCTTGAGGGGGCTGACTACGCGCATTGTGAACACTTCACAATTAAGCATCTCCATTCTCTGCTCACTCTTTTCTCGGCCAAAGGGAGTTGGGTTTCGGAACCTCGGGGCTCTGGGCCGAGGCAGGCAGCTGGCTCAGGTCTTGGGGATCCCGTATGGATCTGGAGGCGGAACCAGAGATGAGTGCTGCTCTATCTCTTCCTCTTTCCTCTGGATCTGGCTCTCTGCTTCTGGGTTTTGGAGCTTACATAGTGACTTCTCCTTCTGGTATGGAGAGTCAACCCACCCTCTCTGCCTCCAAGGAGCCAGAGGGGGGAGCCAGTTCACCAAAAATGAAGAGCAGCTCTCAATCCTATAAAAAGCTACTCGAAGTGATCACTAGAGCTGTTGAAAAACTGAATTTAGACTGGCCTGGGGAGGAGGAAGTGGCTCGTGGCAGGATGGATGACCACTTTCTCCCCAGTGAAAATAAATCTCACTCACACTAAACTCCCCTTTCTTACAGAAGTGCATGACGAAATATCACGCTTCTGGTATAAACTGTACTCCAGCTCTGTTTATAACCCCACAAAGTCTGATTATTTGGCCATTGTAGAGAATGAACAGTATGGGTATTTTGATGAAGATGGAGGAGACGCTTGCGAGCTACTACTCTCTATTGACGGCAGCGAAATTAGTGGGGGGCGGCTTTGGCATCCAAGCCATGTCATACCACCTTGGCATTGGTTAGCAAAGCCTATGCGGCAGCTGGTCGCCCTTGTGGGTTGCTGCATACAATGGCAGTGTTGCAGGCCTACTAGGCAGACCTGCTGAATGAGCTCGACAGTGGGGAGGGAATTGGGCATGAGGCCGTGGTGGAGATTTGCCAGCCCATGGATTTGTCTCTTTGGGCAACCAAGCGGACGGCCCTTCATATTAGCCATTCAAAGGGTAGCTTGGTCGTGGCAGAGAGGCACCTATGGCTCAACCTCTCGAGCATGGCAGATAAGGATAAAGTCTTCCTCCTGGACGGCCATGTTGAACCTTCAGGCCTGTTCAGCAGCACAGCAAGACAGCAAACGGTGGAATTCAGCCAGTTCCTTCCCCATCATGTCGAATTCACCCGTACATCCACAAGTGGAGCCTGGGCCAGTACTAGTGTGAAGGCGCACAGAAGGCGAGTGCGGTGGCCCACCTCCCACGATGGAAAGCCACGGGGACCAGGCGGCCACAGTCGCACCATCAAAGAATGGTGATCAATGCAAAGCAGGCAAAGAAGGAACAGCCCTGATGGGCCAAGGAGGGAAGTATCAGGGGACGTGAGGTTGTTAGGGCAGTTAGCCCCCAGTATTACTGTAGGGCCCCCCTTGCCAATGTCATCCCAAGTTTTCAATTTTCTCTGGTCAGCAAGCTGTCACAGGGCAAGGAAAATCTGATGCCTTCCCTCCAACAGAATGTGGAAAAGTTAACGGCACTAAAAGACCATCCGGCAGCATAGAAACTACTGCCAAATGTGTCTCCATGGGTTTTGTCCAACATAGAAAAGGGTTACCGGGTCCAGTTCAGAGCTCGACCCTCCCGGTTCAGGGATGTGCTCACTTCAATTCAATTCAGATAATATAAGCTGATGACGTGGTTTACATGTGCCGTTTAATAGTCTCGCGACACGCAAAATGCCATGTCACCTGACCATGGCAGGCCTATAAATAGGCATGGTTTTACACAGACTTCAGATACCCACAGCGTGAAGCTCACACAACGTCTCATTCCCTTCTCAGGGAACAGACGTTTTCTCCAGGCATAACAGTTAACCTCAAGTAACCTCGGTACTCAGTAAACTCAGTTCTCTGTACACAAACCTGATCAGAATTGCAGTGATTGATGATATAAGCAGAATGTAATGATTTCCTTTAATCACAGGTCTATCGCTAGAGGATCTTCATCATATAATCTGACATGAAAAACGCAACCAAGATTTTATTGGGATCATCTCATATGGTGTGATAAATAATAATCTTAAAAGACTGTTGAAATCGCTGAATCTTAAACCACCTTTAGCTACACTCACACCTGTGCATAAGATCCCCAAGCATTTTATTGCATTTTATTTATTTATTTATTTTAAATGATGCTTTTATTGTTATTAAATCAGCAGAGATTGGCTGGCTAAACCGAACATTCAGTGCTTTGCAGAGAAGAAAATAAAACCTCTTCAAGTCTCTTCACCCAAAAATCATACCAGAGGCAAAAGGCATGTGAAACATGATGGAGGAAATGAGTATGCTTGGACAGCCAGATCATTACTCCTGTCCTCTGAGAGGTGGAGGTGTAAACAGGGTAAGGAGAACTCATCTCTCCTTCTGCTTCTCGCCTACACTAAGCTCTGTCCAGGGAGTGAAAAAGATACATACACTAATAGCCCACATACAGATTTGTTTTTAAATGTGTGGGAGAGTAGTTACAAGGCAATAAGACCGATTAAAGAATATGATGGGCTTTTCTATTACATCAACAATCTGTTGCATGAGTTGCCATTCAGACCAGTAGAATTTTTCATACACACTACACACAGACATGTTCTGAAATTCAGACAAAACTCTTATACATTAGGTTTATCTCTTTGTCATTATGTTCATTGGTCATTTCAGTGACCATATGCTGAGAATACTGAGAAGGGATATATTCGTAGCTTGAAATAATGTACACCACTTGTTAAATGAAACTGTTATATAATCATGAATCGCTACCCCAGTCAGCCAACTGGCATTTAGGGGAAAAAAAAAGATTAATACAAAAAACAACTAATGAAAAGCCTTTAAGTGGCATTATGGCAAAGCAATCTTTGGTGTCTAAGAAAGGGAGGCGGTCAGGTTTTCATTTAGTATCTGTTGATATTTGATAGAGTCCGTGATGCCATGTATCCTAACAAAATGTCCAGGTCTTCTGTCAGGTCACATATATACACCACTGGGCATAATACACTAGACCAGTGGTCACCAACCCTCTTCCTTGAGATCTACCTTCCTGCAGGTATCGTCTCCAACCAAAATCGTACACACCTGTTTTAGTTGAACAAGAACCTCTTAAGGCAATGATTAGATGGTCAGGTGGGCACAATAATGGTTCAAGCTAAAATGTTAAATGCTACTGTCCACCATCCCGGTTGACATAACTCCTCTTCTGGTCCTCAGTGACTTCAACATCTCACACGTTATTGCACCACACAAAATCTTCTTATTACTCCTCTCCACACCTCTGAGCATTTCTTTATCCAGTTTTCTATTTCTCACCCCTCACCACCTCACTGTGTCAACCTTCTATCTCCCTTTCCCCTTCACACTTCTTCTCCATTGTCATAACCTCACTTCCCTCTAATAGCCACCTCCCCTCACTGGACTTAAACACCGCAACTGACATGCTATGTTCCACTCTAACATCTTCTCTTGACGGCATCTGCCCCTAACCTCCAGGCCAACTTGCACATCACCTCCTAGCCTTTGGATCTCAGAAGCTCTACTTAACAACCAGACCAAGCTAAGGGCAGCTGAAAGGAAATGGCATAAATCTAATGATCAGAGTGACCTCACTAATTACCAAACACTTCTCTCCTCTTTTTTCCCATAGCGTCTCCACTGCTAATGCCATATACTACCAGGTATATGCCATATACTACCAACTAACACCTGTACTTGCTTCAAAACCTTTCCTCTCTTCTCTGTCCCCCTCCTCCCCCTTCCCCTACCTCTCTCACTGCAGATGACTTTGCCACTTTCTTTTCCAACAAGTTTACATCAATCAAGAACCAGTTCTCAACTCCAGACATGCATAGAGCGGGTCCTCCTCCACGTAACTCCCAACTGTCCTCCTTCTCTCCTCTCTCACAGACTGAGGTCTCAAAACTCCTCCTCTCTAGCCATCCCACAACCTGTCCTCTTGACCCTATCCCTTTTCATCTTCTTCAGTCTATCTCTCCCACACTATTACTTGCAGTCACGCACATCTTTAACACATCCCTCTCTACTGGCACATACCCTACCTCATTTAAGCAGGCCTGGGTTACTCCGCTGCTTAAAAAACCATCACTGAACCCTGCTGTAGTTGACAACTACAGACCTGTTTCCCTCCTCCCTTTTCTTTACAAAATCCTTGAAAGAGCTGTTTTCAATCAACTCTCCATTTTTCTCACACAGAACAACCTCCTGGACACCAAGCAGTCTGGCTTCAAAAGCAATCACTCCACGGAGACTGCTCTGCTTTCAGTCACTGAAGCATTACATGCTTTCAACACTCATCAGATCCTCCTGTCAACTCTCTCCAGCCTAGGCATCACCGGAATGGCTCTGCACTGGGTGTAATCCTATCTCTCAAACACATCCTTCAAGGTATTGTGGAGAGGAGATATTTCTGAAACTCAGCAACTCACAACTGGGGTTCCCCAGGGGTCAGTTCTGGGTCCACTGCTCTTTTCAATTCATTCTACATCTCTGGGGTCTACGATTGAGTCTCCTGGCTTCTCATATCACCGCTATGCTGATGACACCCAGCTCTATTTGTCCTTCCAGCCTGATGATCCATCTGTCTCTGCATGAATCTCTGTCCACTGCTTGCCTGTCTGACATCTCAAACTGGATGAGAGAACAATACCTTAAGCTCAACTTGACAAAAACTGAGCTTCTTGTCATCCCAGCCTGCCCCTCAGTCAACTACAACCTCACTGTACAGCTCAGCTCAACCACACTCAAGCCAACCAGGACATCCAGGAACCTTGGGGTGACTTTTGATGACAGCTTGACCTTTACAGGCCAGATTTCAACAACTGCACAATCCTGTAGGTTCACTCTGTATAACATCAAGAGAATCAGACCCTATCTCACTGAACAGGCTACACAGCTACTAGTCCAGGCTCTTGTTATCTCAAAACTGGACTATTGCAATGCACAACTCTTGGGCCTCCCAGCTAGCTCAATCAAACCCCTTCAGATGATTCAGAATGCAGCAGCACACCTCACCTTCAACCAGCCAAAAGAACCCATGTCACACCCCTCTTCATCTCCCTCCACTGGCTTCCTGTAGCCGCCCGTATCAAATTCAAGGCCTTGATGCTCACGCTCAAGACCTTGTCTGGAACAGCACCCCCGTACCTCAACATTCTCCTTGAGGCTTACGTTCCCTTACACAATCTGCGATCAGTTAAAGACCGACACTTAGTAGTTCCTACTCAGCGTGGCTCAAGGTCCCTTTCCAGAACGTTCACACTAACTGTCCCTCAGTGGTGGAATGAACTTCAAACCTCAATCCGGACCACAGAATCTCTCACCATCTTCAAAAAACAGCTAAAGACCCACCTCTTCCATGAGTACTTAAATAACTCCTAAAATGCCAACCCTACATTATTAAAAATAAAGAAATCAAAATTACTCTGGATCTTCCACCTCTACTCTGTGCACTTTGCTTCTCTAGAACTCAATTAATAGATCTTGGATGGTAGCATCCAACTTGTTAGCATGGTAGCAAGCAACTACTTGTATTGTTCTCCGCTGGATATATCGCTTTGCTTGTACTTCCTCATTTGTAAGTCACTTTGGATAAAAGAGTCTGCTAAATGAATAAATGTAACTGTACAGAAAGGTAGATATCCAGAAATATGGTTGGTGACCACTGTACTAGACTAAATCAGGTAAAGCATTTCTTATTCACCCACAATTCTTTAGTATACACAGTTTTTAAGCAACATGGCCCAAGAGTGGATATCTCCAAATTCCTCAATTAAAAACATTGTAATAAAATTCTTTCTGATTATTTGTGAAACCACTGTACCCCATTTACATGCCTTAGAAAATTGGCTTTAATCGATTTTTCCTACAAACCACTTAGTCCTGTAAATTGATTTAAGAAAACTTTTAACATTTTAATTTAACAACACAAGAGTCTTGTTCCACAGCCATTCAGAGCATAGCTACAAAATTATTTAAAAACTCAATTAAAGGCAGAATGATCAAAGCTAATCTTAGATCAAAATTATGGTAAAAAAAAAAATATATATCAAGTCTATAAAAATGACACATTAAGGCTGCACGGTCGCTTAGCTTTGGCCAACACACACAATGAACACACAAACACAAACACACACACACACACACACACACACACACACACACACACACACAGAGATCCGCATAAACAGAGAAGAGAGAATGGTAGCATTATTTAATCAATAATGATATAACAGGTAGCTCCACATGTGTCACTTGTTGGTCTACTACATCACACAAAATGTAACTCTGATGTTTAATCTGCTGTCAATTCATTCCAGGGGCGCCGCTAGGGTTTCTAGGCCCCCTGGCAAAATTCTGGGCCCCCTGGCTTTTCTTATTGCCACATGTGAAAACAATCATAATCAATAAGCATAGCACTGCATATTCAATAAGAGATTATAAACAACTAAATTTGAATAGTTCATTAAATTAACTACAATTATGTATTTATAACTATATACAAATAACTATATACCATATATATATATACACACACAGTACAGGTAAGTAGCACCATTGTACTCTCTCTGTCTAATACACATATACTATAGTGTCTTATACACAGACAAATACACATTGATAGATTTCTCACGGAAAGCTGTTGCAAGGCTTCGGAAAGCTTGAATATATATAACACTGGACTAGTTTTATTGTCTCTTGGTGCTTTTCTGTCCTTTTGAAGCTCAATGCTCCATTGCTAATGCTCGATTGCGTGGGAAAACATACATTCTTGGAAATATTGTGTTCCAACTTCCAAGGCTAAACATCGGGGTGAGCAATTGATAGAATTTCTTTTTTATGTTAATTATGACTACTTCACATGGGCTAGTTTTAGAATCATAGCACAACAAAAATCACCTTTTTTTTTCCTTTAAACTGGCTGACTAGCTGTCTTCCCCATCTTGCTCTCTCCTCTTTTTCTTGTTTTTCTTTCCTCTTTTGGTACCCCGATTTTGTCGGCACCATCTCTTGCCATCTACCTGATGCATGTAACGACTCACAACAACTGTGAAGTGCCGTGATTCTGAATAATCTGAGAACGTCTTTAGGACACACTTAAATGCACTTGGCACAGTCTGAGGGCATTCATTATAGTGTGCTTCTTCATAGATTATCATGCAAAGAGGCCATTTAAATACCAAAATCATACAGGAAAGTATGGGGTTCTGATGGGCCCCCTGTCTGACCAGGGCCCTTCCTAAGAATCATCCTAATACCCCTCCCCCCATTTTGGCACCTCTTTTTCATGCATAGGCTCATATATCTTTTAAAGGACTAGTTCGAGAAGACATGCCAACTAATGCAAGCTAGCAGTCACCAGTTTTCCTGATAACATTTGAATCATCCTAATTGACAAGTACTCACTTTCATTTATTCTGAGCAACATTAGCATTATTGACCTGGGTTCAAGAAAAAAGCTAATGGGTAGATTCACATGATATACATCCAATACTGAGACTGCCATCTTATAAAGATAAATGTGGATTTTAATAAACCACAAAGCAATTACTAAAGCAAACATCTGGCAGACTTATGGCTGGAGAAGAAGCAGCAGCACTCTTTTAAAGAATAATCAAACAGGGAAATACACACACACACACACACACACACAGAAACACACACACACACAGAAACACACTCTAACACCTTGGTGTACACAAAAAAAAAAAAAAAAAAAACACTAATCCCTGAACACAGATACAGAGAATTTAAAAAATGGCCTGCCATAAAGCAACACTGGTGTCTAATAGATGTATTGATTGGCCGCTGGCATTTTTCACCTTGTCAAACTATGTAAGCTGAACAAGGAGCTTATCCTGAGTTAAATATTACATCTGATATGCTAAACCAAAATACATATAGACCTGCCCACATATACTGATGTATCTGCTGCCCCACAATTAACATTTTTTTTCCTTTCTCTGTCTGACTCAGTTTGCCATTTAATGCCTTTGTTGTATGGTTGTATTGGAAGATCATGTGTAAATTTAGCCTCCCTGTGTATCTGGGTGTGAATGGATGTGTTAATGAAATTGGCCAAGACCCAACTCTGCAAAGAACTGGCTTCCCATCCAAGGTATATTCCCATCTTGAGTTTCTTTCCATCTCCTAAAACCAGGTACTGTTGGATAGATAAGCATAGAATAAACAAAGGTACATGGCATGTAGAGCACTCATTTATGTATGTGTCTCTCAGTCCGAGCAAAAATTACAACATACATGAAATACAGTCCAACATCAGTTGGTTAGTAAAGTGATGTGAAAAGATGTAAAGTAAAGAAGTGAGTCTTTAGTCTGCATTTGAAGACTGGATAGCAAGGGGAAGGTCACTCCACCACCTGGGTGCCAGGACACAGAAGAGATCTGATGTATGTCCTCAATGTATCTTGAGTGAGGGATGGTAAGTCAAGTCAAGCCATGCATCCTGCATCCTTGAAAGGAACATGATACTGAGCGCACCCACACACACACACACAGGGTCAGTGCCTTCAGGTAGGTGAGGGCTGGTCTGTTTTTTGGCTTTGTAAGCAAGCATTAATAACAGTGTTATGGGAGAACCTGGAGAGTTGAAAAGACGCCCTACATTCAGGATCAATTGCATGTCAGATGGCTCACAGATCCAGAGATGACAACAACTTGGAGAGCATGGAGATACAGTGACCAGATCCTCCTGGTGTTTTAAGGCAAAACCTGCATCATTGCGTCATATGAGGAGAAAAGCATAGTCCAGTATCTCCAGGGATATACAGCTGAGATTTAACTTCAGGTGATGAGCTGCCTTCCATGGTGAGATGTCAGCTGGACATGCTGAGATCCATGCATAAAGATGAGTGTGTGAGAGGGAAAGTAGAGGATCAGTTGAGTGTCATAAGCATAGCAGTGATATGAAAGACCATGTGAGGATCAATAGACACAAATGGAAACTAGATCTCCTTACAATAGAGTGTAAGTGTGGCCAAACACACACCAACAAAGCAGCTTTGCAGTTGTATAGAGAGAACATAAGCCTCCCTTTTTATGTATAACAAAAAAATAAGTTCACTCATTAATACTCATTAATCATTAGTATTTCAGTCCAAATGTCTGCTCATTACTATGGGATGTGAAACACAGATCAAAACAAAATTCAACTCACACACCAAGAAGAGTCAGAATTTGGAAATTAAGAAAAATGCTCACTAATCAGCAGCTCTAGCATTCATAAGTGTGTCGTGCCATTGGCATGCCTTGGGCCTAGGTAGTGGCAAGCAAAGTTTGCGCCATTCTTGAAGAGTGGGAGTTGCATTTGGTTGTTGCTGGAAATAGTGATGGCAGGGAAATGAAACTGGCACACCCAAAGCCAAGCAGTCTAGCAGACAGTTTGAGGACCAATACAGGAGTAGGGCCAGTGTAGTGAACAGTGCCTGATGCACTGGGGAAGACACTGGGGAACAAGCCTGGTGCAGGCCACACAAACAGGTACGAAGTGCCAGGGGCAAGCAGCAGCAGTTGAGTAACTGATGGATCACTGCCGACGAAGACCAACACCATGCAGGATTTCTTAAGCCATTGATTTCCACGACTGCTGCCAGAGCAGAAACTGGCATGGGATTATTTCCTAGCCAAGGTGCCATAGATTAGGAAATCATGGGGTAACAGCCATAGCACGAAGTAGGAAAATGCTCACAAAACCCAAAAGAAATGCACTGATCTTTGGGATGAATTCACCAATGCTTAACTAACATGATGTTAGTTATGCTTGTCATATCTTCCCTTCCAATGTTTATTACTGCATAAGATGAAAATAAACACATCAATCACCCTATCTTAGGAGAGGAACTCTCTGTGAACTCACACAGACGGGCAATTCATGCCCTCTGGCTACTACAACCTCTTGGCTTGACCTCTTAGCTAAACCAATCTCAGTCTGTCTTTAAGGAAAACACTGGCAGGAAAACTCCGATCGCAAAACTCCAGCTAGAAAAGATCCCCGTTCTTAACCTAGAGCCCCGCAGAAGCTGCCAATGATTAAACCACAGTGGATACGCCATTGGTGCTTACTTTAAATTTGACATGACTTTAGTCCTTATTATAAACATATTAATGTTATTACAAAATAAATAAAAATAGGTCATAGTTTATTACAACTAAATAATATTACATTAACATAACAAAGAGCATGAGAGAGAACTAAGAGGGCATTAGAACCATGGAGAAAAGTGGGATTAAAAAGAGTAAGGGATGGAGAGAGGACCAGTCCAGATTATTCTCGCTATCCTTCTTATCTGTGAAGTAGATCGGCTGTTTGTGACAATACTTTCCATCCGTTTCCTCTGTCAGGTTTCTGCGCCTACGTGTCCCCCATAGTTCAGCCCACAGTGCCACTTCTGCTGTTCACTGATCCTCATTTAGAGTCCCTCTGGTTGGCTTCCTCCTGCTGCTTGTGTGTTTGTTTTCTAACGTCCATCTGTGCCATCTGTCTCTTGCTTTTCGTCTCTCCTTCAGCAATCTTTCTTTCCCTTTATCGTTCTCGTGGCCTGTCTGAGGGGAGAAGCTGCACTTCATGCTAGCTCACACACATATACACTTTGGCAGTGCCTGCAGAGAGCTGACCACTATTGACATGAAATCTGTTCTGACACACTTGGATTTCAGTATGAATCTTCAGTCATGCTCATCATCCGATCCATCATTATCGTTCCATACTTTACACTCTGCTAAAAATATCTGACAGCGGGACACCAAATTCATTCATGACACTCTAACTTAAAGCCCCAACTCCTTGTCAGAAGCCAGCCTCCTTAACATTTCAATCACATGGACTTCTTCTGTCTCATGTCTTTTTCAGTTCTTGGCTGTTTAAAGGGAAATAAGTGTGTGATAGTAGCTTTTAGTCATTGTGTTACTACGACTACTACTACTGTGTTGCTATCCCTTTCTCTGTTTTTCATTGATGATGTAAAGAATTAATGTATGAATCTGAATGCACTGTGAAGTTAAGCATTTACTGTCATACAATGACCTCATACATGCTGTTCTCGCCATCTTTAGATGTTTTACTGGTACACAGCTATCTGCACAGAGTGCTGTTTTTCTTGCTGAAGGTTCGGCATGGATAAATATCTGTGTTCAAAATAATCCATTGTTTGGAGTGCAGGAACTTTATGCTGTATAATGATGGACAATAGCCCCTCCATTATGGATAGGAACATTGAATTACATGATGAACCAAAGATCCAACCTAAGGTCCAACCTCTCCAGTCCTGAGTGGCACTGGATGACAAACCAAGCTCCACAGACACCCCACACATCATTTGTTTTTGATTGAAAAATTGACTTTGCCAGCAAAAGGGCTATACAAAATGTAATCAAATGTACTCCAAGAGCAGTACTGTCTTTAAATAATTTTGAAAAGACCACAGTGAAGAAAAGCTTTTGATATGTACTGAACATCAGTAGTCCAGTGTGCACCCTTACCTCAGTGATCTTAGCTTTTGAATTATTTTGTTATATAATTCTTCACCATTTAAGATTAAAGTTGTAATTCCTGTTGGATTGTGTCTAGATCCATCCTGGGGACGTTAAAAAGAAAAGATTTGAGCAGAACACAAAGTAATAAAACATTCTGCTAGATTTATGAGCATACTTTGGATATATATTTGTTTGATTCTTCCACATAATTTTGTTGTGCTCCTATTTCCTTTGCTTTTTGGGGGGAGGGGGGCATTTGCTGATGTTTTTGGCTTTGTTGTGCTTTGATTTATAGCTTTAATATAGTTCTGTGAGCATGTGAAAAGCCTGGGGAACATGGTCTTTGCTGAGAGAAAGAGGTTCTAAATTCTGTGTTCGGCAAAGTTTGATGCATTTTTATCGCCTTAGCTAGGGGTCAAAATATTACAAATGCTACAAGGCATCTCTGCAGCCTTCAGTACTGGTCTTACATCAAGATGGGGCTTGGTCATTGGCTTTGAAGCAAACTCATTTACACTGCTGTGAAAAAAATATTTCACCCATCCTGATTTATTTTTTGTGTATATCTCATACAAAATTGTTTCAGAAATTAAAACAACATCAAAGATTACACAGGCAACCTGAGTAAACACAAAACACAGTTTTTAAATGATAATGTTATTTATTGAAGCAAAAAAGTTATCCAATACCAACTGGGCCTGTGTGAAAATGTATTTGCCCCCATAGTACTAATTCCCACAATCTATGAAACTGCGTTCATAATGGGGTTCAGCTGGACTAAACGCAACCAGACCTGATTACTGCAAACCCTGTTCAATCAAATCAACACTTAAATAGAACTTTTTCAACTGCATGAAGTTGGTTAAAAGGTCTTACCCAGTAACGCACAATGCCACAATTGAAAGAAATTCCAGAAATGATGAGGAAGAAGGTGATTGAAATACATCAGTCTGGGAAAGGTTACAAAGCTACTTCAAAGGCTCTGGGACTCCAAAGAACCACAGTGAGAGCCATTATCTCCAAATGGAAAAACCGGGCACAGTAGTGAACCTTCCCACAAGTGGCCGACCTTCCAAAATTCCTCCAAGAGCACAGTACCTACTCATCCAGCAAGTCACAAAAGAGCCAAGGACAACATCAAAGACCTATAGGCTTCTCTTGAATCAATAAAGGTCACTGTTCATGACTCCACTATCAGAAAGACACTGGGCAAAAATTGCATCAATGGAAGAGTGGTGAGGTGAAAACCACTGCTAACCCAGAAGAACATTAAGGCTCCTCTGGATTTTGCCAAAACACACCTTGATGATCTTCAAACCTTTTGGGAGAATGTTCTGTAGATTGATGAGTCGAAAGTGGAACTCTTTGGAAGACAGTGGTCCCGTTACATCTGGCATAATACAAACACTGAATTCCACAAAAAGAACATCATACCTACAGTCAAGCATGGTGGTGGAAGTGTGATGGTGTGGGGATGCTTTGCTGTTCAGGGCCTGGACAACTTGCAATAATTGAGGGAAACGTGAATTCTTCTCTCTACCAGAAAATCCAGAAGGAGAATCTCTGGTCTTCAGTCTGTAAGTTGAAACTCAACACACTGGATTATGCAGCAGGACAACAAACAAAAGCATAGGAGTAAATCCTAGTCCTAGAAGTAAGTGAAAAAATGCTATCCAGTTATAAGAAGCGCTTGGTTGCAGTTATTGCTGCTAAAGGTGGCACAACCAGCTTTTAAGTTTAAGGGGCAATTAGTTTTTCACATGAGTGATAGGTGTTGGATAACTTTTTTGCTTCAATAAAATAAATAAATAACTGTATTGTGTGTATGGATTGGCAGCCTGTCCAGGGTGTGTACCCTGCCTTGTGCCTGATGCTCCCTGGGATAGGCCCCAGGTTCCTCGCGACCCAGTAGGTTAAGCTGTATAGAACATTGATGGATATATTGTGTGTTTACTCAGGTTGCCTTTGTTTTATGTTGTATTTCATTTGAAGATCTAAAACTATTTAGTATGAGAAAACAGAAGAAATCATTTTTTACCAGCACTGACTTACCTGTTCATCTTGTGTGAAACCAATAAAGGTTTCCTTGTCTTATATTTTCACATAATAACTGATGTAGGAAGTGACTAGAATTTTAATGCAGCAGTGTAAGCAGTACCTTAACTGAAACACAACCTATGAGCTAACATTTTAAAAAGAAAGTTTAATTTTTGAGAGAATGTAGACTTTAACCAGAGGTGAAGACAGAGGCCAGGGAAACCAGCTTGGGGTTTTTATTTAAAAAAAAAAAAAAGGCCCAAGGCAATGAATATCAAGCTGAGAACTTAATTTCTGTAAAATGCCAGGAACATGCATGGTGAGTTAAATTATAGGAATACTGAAGCAATGTAATAGTGTGCTCTCTGCGGTGTGTGATTTTTTTTTTGGTGAGAGGTCCAAAGGCAGTTTTGTTCAGAAGGTTAAGAAAGGCTACTTTCTGTAGCATGGGGGTTCTTTTTACCAGTGATGGGACTACTATGTGTTTGTTGTTGTTGTTTTAACCTGGGTGAAATTCAATAAAAACAACAAGACACCAATTAGACAACAAGACATCCTTGATCTTATTTTTAAAACAGGAAGAACTGACACTAAATAATGACTCCATCTTGAACTCATCTGTCTTCATTCTTTCAATGGACTCCCAGAATCTTAAATGTGTGAATCAGTTTTCACGTGCTTAATAATTTACAGCAATCGGACAAATAGATTTTGTGGCCTATGAGAAAGAAATGATCAGACTTTCCTGACAAATAACAGTATGAATAAAGAATGAGGAAAAATCGCAGAGTGTTATAAATACATTTATACAAGTCACACAAGCCAGTGATCGAGAGAATGGCTCTAGTGGTGTGCTACTCAGAAAACACAACATATTTAAATTCATTATCGCCAAAAGCATCCAGATTTCCAATTTGCAATTAGTTTCTATATTCAGCTCATCGAGCTGCGACTTTTCTGTTTCATAATAACATGCCCTGCTTGCTAAACTCCTCCACTCCGGGGAACGTTTAAAACCTGGACCTTAGCACATCCTGAATGCTGAAGCGTTCAGTTTCAATAAATATAATTTTCTGGTTTGTAGAGCAATACTGTACACATTTTCTGTTTCTAATGAATAAGATATATGAATGTATGAAAAAAATGTTCCAAGTGTGCAGAACTGATATGCGTCCAGTTCCTTTCAGCTATGATTTAAACACTGACTCTTATTACAGTCTGCTCAAATCAGTGATCCGTAAATATGTAATCATTTCAACCAGCATAATTTAACCAGCGGTATGCTTTAAACTGATTGCAACTGACAAACCCTTAAAACTTTCACACACAGGTACTGTATATTCAAATGGACACTTGCTTATCCTTTATTTCACACTGTCCTGAAGCACAATTGAGCTTTAAAACCTGGTGTGATCAGGTCACATTTTTGTAATGACATATAAATAGATTTCAGATGAAATATTTAGGGGTAGATATACCATAATTTACAACCAAAGTGTTCCTGTCTCCTCTGTTACAGTCGGGGAAATAAATATTGAACGCATAAATATTTTTTTAAGTAAATATATTTCCAATGAGGTTATTCACATGAAATTTTCACCAGACATCAGTATTAATCCAAGAAATCTGGAAATATAAAGAATTCACAACATTAAAGTCCATAAATAAAGTTATGTGTAATAAAGTGGAATGACA
>JANDJT010000102.1:3564219-3576966 GCA_024331685.1 Stegophilus panzeri | reverse complement strand
TACCGTAGGTTTGTGCCTAACTTCTCCTCCATAGCCTCCCCCCTCTCAGATCTCACAAAGAAAGGCCAGCCGGACTGCGTGAAATGGTCTACAGACGCGGAGCGAGCATTCCAGGCCCTAAAAGAAGCCCTCACCAAGAGGCCACTCTTCCGCTCGCCCAGGGAGAAGTATTTTTCGTGTGACATACGACTCGGACCCAAACGAGGCCGCTGCTCACTGAACACACACACTGCGTTGCCTGATGGCACGAGAAAGCCCTCACGCTTCCGGGAAGCACCGACACGCCCCCGGAAGAACTCTGCAACGCCAGCCGCATGCAAGCCCACACACACACACACACACAGCTCCTCACCCCTAAAACAAAAAAACAAAGAAAATAAAAGCACACTTCCCTTATCACCTGACAAACGGCCTCCTGTGTGTCTGTGCTCCGCCCCTCACGAGCTATTTCCCTACAATATAGATGGTGGATTTAGCAAACGATAAGCACTATAGCAATATCACAACCACATATCTTTCCCAAGAATCCATCTGTGATTTAAAACTCCACTGTCCTCATACAAGCACATCACTTCTTTCCCAATCAGTTTGTGCAAATAATTACATAAGATTCAAATATGAAGACAGTGGAATATCTTTCTAACCAAAAACACCCTTCTGTTTGATGAATCTGATTAGACCTTAGAGTTATTAGCCTCCAGCAAATAGAAATACAATTGACAATGCGTGCAACATAATCACAGCTCACCTTCAAAAAGGTTTTACATTTCTATTATACATACACAAAATCAAATCAGAGGTTTATACTTTATACAGGTTTGAACTCATTCTAATATGTGATCGTTGCATAATAAGCGTTAACTTATAAAGGGACTTGATGGATTATGCCCCACATAATCTATTAAACAAATAAATAATTAAATGTGTCAGTTATCATAGAAAAACCTGTACTCGTCGATATGTTGAAGCTCTCCTTCATTTTGACGTGTACAGTAAGAGTCTGCTTGCTGTACTGACACTGAACATTTCAGTTTCTGTGGTTTTCCCTCATTAACTCAGAGAAAGAGAAGAAAAGCAAGGCTGGGTGCTACAAAGTAACTTGTCTTCCAGACTTTCCAAGAGATTAAATGGGATTAAAAGTATGCTGGTTCATTTATAATTATTATTATTTTTTTAATTTACACATTAAATTGCTTTGGTATAAGAGGAATAAAACACCAGAGCATGCTGGTATACAGTCCGTACAGGATTTTGCTGAGGTTTTTATCTATCTATCTATTTATTTATTTATTTATTTGTGATTGTTGCAGCCAAATTGCTTGATCTTGCTGCAGATTTTTAAACTCAAAATTTGCGATACAATTTTCGGAGTTTCTTGTGCTTTTTTTTTTTTTTTTCTGAAAACTACTTGAATTGGCGAACTCGCAATTGCACGAAATTGTCTTTCACAGTGATGTTTGTCGGTAAATGAGACCTTTCAGCTGTACTCATCTTCAATACACATGAATTGAAGAGGGCCTTGGCTGAACGTGCGTCGTCATGACATCACGTGACGCGTCTCGGCCCGAATCTGCGGAAAATCTGCGGTAATTTTGAAAAATCGCAAGCTCCTCCGAATTTCTTTTTATTCGTTTGCTCGCTTTTGCGTTCATTTGTGCAATCGCAAAATCCTGGACTGGTTATATGAAAAATAATCAACTCTATGGAGGTAACAACAGTGTCCTGATTACTCCAACGCCACGTATGGAGGGAATCTAAGTGCAGGTTGAATTCCGTCAATTAACTAAAATTTAAAATGTGACTATGTTGTAAACCTTTTAAATGACACCTGTAACACTACAGTAAATGATTTAGAATGAGATATGAGAGGAATGAGGGGAAGAAAATCTTAGTAAAGCTGTTTTTGTGTGGTTTAAAAGTGCAGAAGGTAAGAACAGAAATTTTTGTTCAAGACTAGATCTCTAACAATTAAGTAGGTGGATTTTTATTTATTTATTTATTTTTTCAACTCCTTGAGGCCAACAACCCCATAATGCACCTTTAATACAACATTCAAAAGAGCACACAAGGTAATTTTCACTTTTTTACACTGGTAAGAGCACAGATTCTGTCTTCACAAGAAACAGTTCATTCACAGAAGGGAAGAACTACAGCAAGTTTGAGCTTTAGTTACATTCTGGAAAAAAAAATATGTTCTAACATCTGCACTTACATTTGCATTATAAAAAGTTTTTGTGTGTGTGTTGTTGCGCTACCGGTGTAGTAGGTAGAGATTAGATTGAAAAAACCCCTGCAGTATTCCTCTAAAAGTTCACTTCTCCCCCATAGGAGCGTGACTGTTAACCTGATTTAACTGATGGCCTGATCTCTTCACCCTTACTCACTGTCTGCTGGCAAATCTCATCAATATAGGACTTTAGGTGATGCCTGGGATTTCAGTCTGTCTTTAATATGTCCCTTTCTCTCTTCTTCCCTATTCCCTAAGTCACTACGTTGATCAGGTCCAGCCCGCCAGCACACAGCAAATCTCTCTCTCTCTCTCTCTTTTCCCCCTTAGGGAACAACAGATGAAATATATAACTAAAAGCAGTGCGGAGACGGATCAAAAGATGGATGATAGTTTCAACCATTTTCCTTCACCCTGCTCTCTCCCACAGTATTTCTTCTTTCTCTCCAACTCTTCAATTTCATCTCTTAAATGCAGCCGTACACAGTGTCAGACTTCAGCCCGGTGTTTGATTTCTCTCATCACACACACACACACACACACACACACAAAATCATTTTCAAACTGAATATAAATATATCATGCACATACAATTAGAAGCACACACACACACACACACACACACACACACAGACGAACACATACTCACACATGCACACACACACACACACACACACACACACACACAAACATACAGTGCTGTGAAAAAGTATTTGCTAATTTCATCTGTTTCTTTTTTGTGTATATCTCATACAAAATTGTTTCAGAAATTAAAGATTAAACAAAGGCAACCTGAGTAAACACAAAATACAGTTTTTAAATGATAATGTTGTTTATTGAAGCAAAAAAAAGTTATCCAATACCAACTGGGCCTGTGTGAAAATGTATTTGCCCCCAAACTTATTCCCCAAATCTATTATATCTATGAAACTGCATTGATAATGGGGTTCAGCTGGACTAGACACAACTAGGCCTGATTACTGCAAACCCTGTTCAATCAAATCAACACTTATATAGAACTTTTCTACAGCATGAAGTTGGTTAAAAGGGCTTACCCAGTAACACATAAACCAAACACCAAATTCCATGACAAGAACGTCATAGCTACGGTCAAGCATGGTGGTGGACGTGTGATGGTGTGGGGATGCTCTGCTGCTTCAGGGCCTGGGCAACTTGCAATAATTGAAAGAAACAAATTCTGCTCTCTACCAGAAAATCCTAAAGGAGAATATCCGGGCTTCAGTCCGTAACATGAAACTCAAGCAAGACAATGATCCAAAGGATAGGATTAAATCCTAGTCCCAGAAGTAAGTGAAAGACTTCTCTCTAGTTATCGGAAGTGTTTGGTTTCATTTATTGCTGCTAAAGGTGGCACAAACAGTTTTTAATTTAAGGGGGCAATTAGTTTTTCACCTTAGTGATAGGTGTTTTTTGCTTCAATAAAGAAAAAAAAATTAAAAACTGTATTGTGTGTTTACTCAGGTTGCCTTTGTTTTATGTTCTATTCCGATTGAAGATCTAAACCTGTTTAGTATGAGACATACACAAAAACCAAAGAAATCAGGGTGGGGGCAAATGATTTTTCACAGCACTGTATGCATATACCAGTAGACAAGTATAGGCTCACAGACATGCATGCACAAACAAATAAACAGTATATGTTAGTCAACACACATACGTGTGCACACATACACAGACAGGGTGACACACACACACACACACACACACACACACACACATACAGTTTTTCCATTTTTCTGTTTCTTGTTAATCTCTTCCATCTAGTGGAGTAAAGTGGTAGTACAGACTATAGAGAAAATCTGTTTATCTGTCTGTCTGCTGTCTGTCTGTCTGTCAGTCTATTCATTTTCCAATCATTCTGAGAATAGCAGAAGTGTACTGTACTGTATGTGTACTGTATGTGTGTGTGTGCACGTGTGCATTCGTGCATGTGTGTGTATTATAAAAATATAGTATTTAATTTATTGCCACTATTATACACTTTACCTGGCTGCTACCACAACAACTGTTATGTTCATATTTGGTATAAGCTAATCTGCTGAATACTAAGTCATAACATGTTATGTTTACATTGATACCATTTTTAAATGATATTGTTACTCCTCGACACCTATCTTCTGCACTACCTGTTATATCAGACACTTCAACACTAGAACTGTGTACTGTTCAGCGCTACACTGTCACTTACTGTGCCTATTGTCCTGTTTTAGTAGTATTGTACTGTCCTGTGTTGTTAGCACACGTCTGCACGTGCACTTTATGTAAAAACGTGTAGATCTTATGTAGTTCTGTATCGTCTCATGTGGTTAGTGTGTTGTTTTATGTAGCACCGTGGTCCTGGAGGAACGTTGTTTCGTTTCACTGTGTACTGTACCAGCTGTATATGGTTGAAATGACAATAAAGCTACTTGAACTTGAATTTGAACATGGATATGTTACACGGTATTTACCTTTGTTGAGGTTTGCCAAAAGTAGAGCCACAAAAGTGGTTTTTTTGGTCATTAATTCAAAAATCAGACAAAATCAAAAGTCTATAGTAAAGAGACATAGTGCCTACATAGGAAATGAAAGATCTTGAGGGATTAATAAAGAACAGAAGAAAGAAAGGGAACAGAAAAAGAGGACAGAGTGTGCAAGTACATTCATATAGACTCATATACTCTGTATAAATGAGCACATGCCATTCATCTACATCCTCATGGCTCTTCAATTAGCTATAATAAAAATCAAAGCTGGGAGCCGTCGAGCGAATGCTTAACAGCCTTCAGCATCATTAGTCATAAAGCTGCAAGTAATGAGCATTAACTCCCTGGAGCGGCTCTTTGTCTCCGGCAGGTTATGTTGAAAAATTGGACTTCGTCAAAATAAGAATTTAACCACAAGGTGGCGGTAAAGACACAACTCACAGGGAAAGAGAGGCAGTAGTGTATGTTGAATAAAGGTATTTCGGAGAGGCAAATATGTAGAAATGTACATTACTCTCTGCTTGTCTAAAGCACAGTGCTATAGCGTAAACAACATTTTTACACTTTAGTCATTATTAAAGAACATAAATAATGGATGAGTATCGATATCAGCTCATACCCAAGGTATTGCGCCATCTCTACTCAGTAGTGTTATGTACTCACATGTAGGCTTCACTACCATTACCATTTGCCCATCTTCATCCCAACTCTGCCCCATCTGCTAATACTCTCTTCTTGTCTACATCTTTGTGTCATTTTCACAGTATCCATCTCAGCATGATACTATGCATTCGAAGTCCCTGGAAATCTGATAGGGCACATCTTTCATTCTGTTTGTGTTTGTTGTTTAATCTGTTTATTGGTACTTTGCTTTTTTGTGTCTGGATGTGTTGCTCAGTCAGACAAAGCGTCTCTACCACAGTTCATATCCTTACACTCCTCCTGTCCAACTGTGCCATCATTAGGAGATGCCATTGTTCTCAGTCTCACAGAACACACACACACACACACACACACACACACACACACACACACACACAGTGGGTCTGACCCAATCAGTGACATAAAGAACATCTAATGCTACATGTTATAATTAATGAGCAAAACTGAAGAGTGTAGCTTGCAGCACTAGAAGTTCTCATTTCGCACACACGATTATCCTACAGTGAGGCATGAAGGCACACTCTGTTCTCTGAGCTCTGTAATGATCATATTTTGTGTTACTGAGCATAGAAAAAGCACATGTAAGGATAGAGAACTTACCTAAACAGACCAAAGAGGAGAGGGATGAAAAACCAGGAGAGAATGGGAGGCATGTTCATCCAGAGCCACAAAAGGTGAAGCCCAGATCAGCCAAAAAAAAGTCCATGTAAGGTGTCAGCACATGGAAAAAAGAACAAACATAAAAACACATGAGAAATATTTTTGAGAAAATATATATTAAAAAAAAAAAAAAAGCTCAACAATTGCTTTGGGCCTTAATCAGAGGATACTTTTTGTCCTGATAGTAAATACTATTCACAATTTAAGTCGGTTGTATTTACATTTATGGCATTTGGACCAAGTACTAAGCCTTGTGGGACACCAATGGAGAGTCTGTGTGGAGCAGATGTGGATCCCCTCCACATAACCTGAGATGACCAAGCTTCCTATGTTTGCCAGATATGTCACACATACAAGGAACCTGTCTTGGTGAGTAAAAAAAATATAAATATTAATTAAATAAATAGGCAGATGGATGGATGGATGGATGGATGGATGGATGGATGGGTTGATGGATAGATGGATGGCTTGATGGATGGTTGGACTGACGGATGGATGAATCGGTGGATGGATGGAAGATGGATGATCAATGGATGGATGGATGGATGGATGGATGGTTGGACGGATGGATGGATCGACGGATGGTTGGATCGACGGATGGAAGATGGATGGATGGATGGATCGACGGATAGATGGATGGACGGATGGTTGGATCGACGGATGGATGGATGGCTGGAAGATGGATGGATGGATGGATCGACGGATGGATGGATGGATGGATGGATGGAAGATGGATGATCAATGGATGGATGGATGGAAGATGGATGGATGGATGGAACACTAAGCAAACTCTTGCACAACAATGTTTTCCTTTACTCCCTGAATCTCTCAGAAGGTCCCCACTTTCATTACTCATTCTTATAACGTCTTGTAACATATCCCTTAGGGCTATTTCTGCAGTAGTTACTGAATAATTCATACTACTCACTGAATAATGTGCTTTAAGATGAACAACTGAATAATAATCTGCAAATGTACATAGTAAAAATAATCTGTTATAAACCTGAGCAAGTTTCAAAATCTTCAAAGCTTCAGAAACCTTTACTTGGCAGAATAAACTTTACTTAATTGCCTCTCACCTGAACAAGCGCTGATCGATCACTACACTCTCACAAAATAATCCATGCACAAGCCATAGACAGTCTCATCCTCTATGTCTAGGCACACTCAATTACCTTTCATTCTACTTTCTACATCTATACACGTCCTCACCTTCGTACTACATCTTCTTTACCATCACCACGATTTACAATTTATACCATGCGTTGCTTTATTTAGAGCATGGATCATCCACTTGTTTATGTATGAATAAGTGAAACTTAAGAAGCAAATGTAATTCATTATGTCCATATAAAAATATATTTACAAACTGTTGTTTGAGGTATTGATTAGGGCAATATGGCCAAAAGATTTTATCACGATACTTGGAGACATTTCTACGCTGCCTCTCATCAGCCAGCTCTACAAGAATCTCCTCACTTAAGCATCCAAAAAGCACAAAATATAGGTGCCGATACAGTGGTGCTTGAAAGTTTGTGAACCCTTTAGAATTTTCACACAGGTCCTAAAAGTTGATAGACAAAACCCAATTGAACAAATGAGATGAAAATATTATACTCGTTCATTTATTTGTTGAGAACAGTTATCCATTTTGACATATCTGTGAGTGACAGATGTTTGTGAACCTTTGTTTTCAGTGTGACACTAGGGGGTGCAACTGCATTTGTCCACTTTTCGGACTTGTGTGAAAATCTGATGATGTTTTAGGTCGTATTTATGCAGATATATAGACAATTCTAAAGGGTTCACAAACTTTCAAGCACCACTGTACAGGGTTTCTGATAGAATTTTTATTATTATTATTATTATTATTATTATTATTATTATTATTTATTTATTTATTTATTTATTTATTGTTTAAAGTTTATTTTTGCACACTTATGCAACTAAAGCAGCATGATTACATTTATCCACATGACACTGGCTGTAAAGTCGTATTCTGTTTGGAAAAACTGCATCTGAAAGTTGATATAAAGCATATCTGATGTAGGGCTGTAGTCAAGACAGCTACTGTCAAGTACAAGACAAGAACAAGACCGAGTCTTAAGGGAAGGAGGGGTTTGAATTCAAGATTGAGTCCTAATGAAAGCCAGAGTTATGATTGAGACAGAAATAAACTAAAGGCTTTTCAAGGCTTTTCAACTCGCTGGCATCATTCATAGATTGTGCCAACTATTAGGGCCGTTTTCTAGAAAAAAGGAATTATTTTTGTCAAACTTTGTGCAAAAGACAATACAAAAATAATTTTTTACAAACTCTCAGACCATATTGAGCAAGACCAATGCGCAAGACTGAGATAAGTCCAAGTACAAATGGCAATACGTCTGAGACAAGTCCAACATAGATAATGCCTCAAGACTGGACTCAATCCACAGCCTAGGAGATATTTACTGGAAAACCAATACTTAAAGCTTAAAAAAATGTTTTAGCACAAGAGGTTGTCCAGATCACGGATCGATCCGACTTTTACTGTTTTGGAATTTTTTTTTTCTGTTACTGCAATGTGAAAGTTCTGCCATTTCTGCTTGGAAATTCTTTGAGACTGTTGTAGAAGTGTAGCCTCAAACACAGACAGATGTTAGTTCCTGAACATGTTGAAATACGTCTAACATTACGTTAGCTGTCAGTGTGTAACATTTATTCCAGTACTGAAAGCTGTGGGTACAAATTTTGAAGGATAAGTCTGTGTGTTTTTCCCCTACTTCTTTTTTTTCCCCTTCTTTGCAATATTTTTCTTTTCTTTTTTTTGTCCTTGCTGTAATCCCCCAGTGTAACCTTAATTTTCTGGCCAGTTTATTTGGCATCCTGGTTGACTGGTATACTGTTAATGAGCAAGTCATCATTTGATATTTTAGAAAGTACCTGCCACCTGCCAAATTGCTTTACATCCAATGATAATTAGTGCTGGCTGATAAGACGATAATTGAGTAATTGAGTCTTGGCAATGCCCAACACGTAATTGGCGCTAATCATTGACAGATGATGATGATGGAAGAAAACTGCCAACAGTTTTATTAAATAGACTATTACCCAAGATTAGACTGAATAAAAGGCATTTTATTTATACAGTATTTACTCATCCTAAAAAATAAGAAAAGCAAGCACACCTCACCGAAAATATTCCTGCTGACGGGTGTAGGCTACCACCTGCACCAATTATAATTACAGAATAATTAGACAGTGAGAAGATTAAATACATAGGCTATAATATAAATGCATTTATTTACGAGGCATTTATTTATTACAAAAATGTTCAAATGTAATTGGCTACCAAAGTGGGTTAACCGCAAACATAACAATTAGCTCATTGAGAGAACTGATTAAGCATTGCATACATTCATTCACTGTATTATTATTTAAAAATGTCAATATTTTAAATTCGTCATTTTTGAATAATTTCAATAACGAACCAAGCTGGTCAAGATACTATATTTTACTAATTATTAACAGATTATCCATCCTTTGTAAATGAATGAATATTTCATTCAGACAGTCCTAACCTGGTCTTTTTATTATTCCAATTAAGCGATCAGTCAGATAATTATAGAATGATTAGGCTGCATGTAAACATAAACAGTGACGGTGTAGCGTTTTAAAGCGAGGGTCTATTAAGCTGTTGAAGATGCGTCCCTGTGTTTTTTTGTGCTTTGTCTTTAAGTCTCCAGAGGTTCTCAGAAACACATACTAAGGATTTAAGCACAACAGTGGGACAGAACATGATCACACAGCACTCATCTGGAGCAAAGAAATCATCAGGGAGCGGATACAGTGCCGGAGGTGGGAGAGTGAGATGTAACGACACACGGAAAGCTAAGCTGAGCATGAAGATGTAAGAAAACCTCCATAAGGTAAAAGAGTACGCTCTTATTTTCTCTCTCACGCCTTTATAACACACCAAAAATCAGAAATCAGAAGATACATTACAGCCAGAAAGGTAACATATATATCATACACAGTAACTCACAGATCTGTTTATCAATCAGAAAGCTATTACTGAATTCAGCATGGCTCGGACATTTTCCCCCAGGAAGCTGACTTGACTCTCAACGACATTTATTCAGCTTGCACTGTCCATGATGAATCAAGGAACTTTCAAAAACGACATTTATGGATCTTTCTTTCTACTTCACTAGCAGTTTAGGAGGCTTCAGAACTATAAAGAGGAATAAAAATAAGATGAAAGACAGAATGTTGGGAGTTCATACAGACTCAGGATAACAGAGAGGAAGAGAGGAGTGAGGATTTATTAGGAGAAACGTCAGTGTGAACAACTGGGAATAAGGCTATATTTCTCGTTATGAAAAAAGCCCCTCGCTTTGTTCTCTCTATTCAGAGGAATTCTTTCAACCTATAACCTCACTGTGGCACGTTTGTGCACTGGATCAATCCTGTGTATTTCTGATATTCCAAAAATACAATTTTCCATGTTTCCCATATTTTATTTTATTTTTTTTATTATTTATATGATCTGCTGGTTTTTGACTAAACGTTTTTGATTTCCTGGCACCAGAAGTCAGACTCAAGGAAGTGACACAAGTAGCATTTTAAGCCATGAACAGGTTCTGTTTGATCTAAGTTTGATCTAAGACCCATCCGCATGTGTATGAATAATTTTCAAAACATAGATTTTACCCCTCTGTTTTTTTTAAAAAAAAAAAAACATCCACACAGAATTTGAGGAAACTAATTACCTCAAAATTTTTCACTTGATAAATCAATTTCTTTAAGCCAAATACACTTAAATATAACACGTTTTTAGTTAAATTAAGGTTATAACTAAGTGTATTTGGCTTAAAGAAATGGATTTATCAACTTAAAAATTTGGAGGTAATTAGCTTCCTCAAATTTTTTTGAGTTAAATGAACTTATCCATTTTTACAGTGTACATGAGTAGCATTTTTCAAAAATATGATCTGCAAACAGCATATATGAGCAGGCCACATGTTAAGATATCTTAAGAATGGCGTTAAGAGCATGTGTAATGAGCATCAGAGGAGATGAAATGCGGCCATAAAAATCTCTGATGAGGAATAATCCCACCAGCTGCTAGTTTACCACACAGAAGAAATAAAATCCATATACACATGGATGAGGCCTGAGACAGTCACTAACACAGGCAAAGACTGAGGCTTGTCGAAACGGTTACGGTAAATATGTGCAAAGTCCAACAGATCATGTTTACTGGCTTACTGTCTAACTGACTTGTTTTGCTGTAACAATCGTGTTCACAATAGCCACAATAGCACTCCATCACACAATCCACTTCACACTGTGATTACTCCTGACGCACACAGCTCTCTGCGGTCCTGTCCTGATGAACTCAGTTCTCACTTACAAGGGTCTCATTTCTCACTTACAAGGATTACTGCTAAACACTCAGTGGATAAGGACTTAAAGTTATCCTGTTGAACACACACACACACACACACACACAGAGAGCGACAGAGAGAGAGAGACAAAACACAAGCTTCTGACTAAGCTAAAAATATTAACTTTCTGAGACAAAACGTCTGAAGGATTGAAGTGTGAAGGATGTAGAGTCATTAATTGAACATGTTCTAAACATACACTAATCCGAGACAGAAAGTTGTGCATGGGGCATATCATCTGTCGGAAAACACCATGACAGAAATATAGTCTCATTAAATTGTTTGGTTTTGGGGCTCTAATAAAAGTGATGCTTTGGCCACTAATGATTTATAATCTAATTTAAGATTAGATCTGTGAAGATCTGTGCATCCTTGCAAAGAAGATCTGTGCATCCCTGCAAATAAATAAATAAATAAATAAATCCATCTAGATACAGAGAAACTACATAGTTATTTGTCCTTTGACCTTCCTGTGGCAGAACTGAAAGTCACAGCTTTACCGCTGACTGTTACAAAGCACTGACACTGGAGACTCCTTCCATAAATGTTAAATAAACATCTCTTTGCAGAAAACTTCATATCACACCATATCAATGATTAGACTTTTTATTTTCTTGTTGTTTGTTTAATAACATTACATTGTTTAATTAATTCGTTATTAGCCTTCGATTATATGGAGCATTTGTCATGCAAGTTCCTGTGTAAGTTTTGAACTACAGAAATAACAGATTACAACAAGTGCCTTGGTATTAAACCTGTGATATGTCTTGTAGCTGGAACGACTGTCAGAGCTACTGTTATAGAAAATTCATCAACACCTTCTAGCCAAAAAAGATTCAAGAAGACAACCACACTGTGGTATAACATGCTTAAATTTAACATATTCACTACACATTGTATTTAACATTTAATTTTCTGTCTTACATTCAACCCTTCATGCTCAAGTACAGTGCTCTCCAATAATATTGGCACCCTTGGTTAATATGAACAAAGTAGGCTGTGAAAAATTGTCTTTATTGTTTAACCTTTTGATCTTTTGTTAAAGAAATTCACAAAAAATACTCTGTCTCATGGATATCAAACAATTGTGAACACAACACAGGTTTATAAATATATATTATATATGAATTCATATGAGAAAAATATATCTGAAGTATATTCCCAATGATATTTTACATTTTTTAGTACACCTGGGTGACTAGGAACAGGAAATTGTTCAACCGTGACTTCTGTTTCACAGGGGTATAAATATGAGGTGACACATAGGCCAAATTCCCTTAGT
>JANDJT010000102.1:3550728-3562784 GCA_024331685.1 Stegophilus panzeri | reverse complement strand
CTCTCTCTCTCTCTCTCTCTCTCTCTCTCTCTCTCTCTCTCTCTCTCTCACACACACACACACACACACACAAACACCTGCTTACACACACTGCATGAACCGACAATCAATAATTGTGATGGCACGCAAAGCAACACTTGTACAATATTTACAGATATGTCACAGTATAATACATATGCTGTGATAATTCTACTAATATTACCCGCATGGGTAATACACCCAATTATGTTTTTCTTACGTAGGAAGCTATGAGCTACGGCTCGACTCGACTCTGCTTCTTGGGGGGGCTTTCCACTGTGGATAGTACCTGGTACCTGGTACTTTTTTTTAGTACCACCTAAGGTCAAGATTCACACCATTATGTGGGCCTTTGCCAAACTTTTGACGCAAATTTGAAAGCACACAAATTGTCTAGAATGTATTTTAGTAAGCTGTAGCGTTAAGATTTACTTTCACTCTAACTAAGAGGCCCAAACCTGTCACATTGGTGCCCTACAATGGACTGGCTATTTGATTCACCATCCATCCAGAGGGTTTTCCCACTTCCTGCTGAGTGTTCCTGGGATAAAGCAGCTACTGAAGATGAAAGAAAGGACCCTGGAGCTGTGAGGCAGCAACACTGGGTCACTGTGCTGCCATATTGTTTACGGCATTCATACATATTTCATATAATTAATGGGTAAGGTTAAGAAGGCTGTTTTTCATGGAATGCCTCTCGTATCACAATAATTAAAACTGGCATGGTCCTTACATCCAGTCTTATATCCTACTGTATTATCTGATTTCAATTCATCAAAGATTATTTAATAAGGCCAAGTTACACAATCTGCTCCATTCTAATGAAAAATCTAATTGTCAAAAGTTTGTCATTTTAACATTGCAACACAGCTCGCACTCGGACTTATTTTTGATTGGACCATTAATTTGTAGATCTAAACATCTGGAATGAATTGTTCGTGTACAAACTGCATCACTAAAAAAGGTCCGAGCAGGCCATTTTCTTTGTCGCTATTCTATTTGGGTAAATCAGACGCATCAAGCTACAGTGCTATTATCATCGGCTGCTTTAGGAGTTGTGACGGGGATTGAATCTCGAAAAAGCCCGATATTTTTGCAGTAATGAACATACAGAAGCGTAGCACTGTCCCCCCATATTGGCGGTTGCCACAATGATTTGCTTCTCGTTTGTAAAAAGTTAAACTACTGTAAGGTGGCCTGTTGCTCTGAAAGTCAGTTTTTGTTTGTTTGTCGTCGGTACAAAATGTTTCTACTCCATATTTTTTCATTATACAGTTCTTGAGAAAAAGGAGAACAGAAGTCACAGAAAAGGCAAGCTTCATGTTCTTTGGTGTATACTAAATAGCAAAACACAGCTGGGCATTTAATAGAACTATCAGAGATAATTGATTGACACAAAGCGTATGTGTGTGTGTGTGTGTGTGTGTGTGTGTGTGTGTGTGTGTGTGTGTGTGTGTGAGAGAGAGAGAGAGAGAGAGAGATCTATTTCATTTCAGCAGCTATGTCTCCATGGTGACATTATGCTATTTATACGTTATCAGTGCACAATAACAGACTCATGCTGTCACAGAGTCACACACTCAGACATGAACCCATTTACACACACACACACACACACACACACACAAAAGCCACACAGAGCAGAGGTGTTACTTGTTAAATTTAAGAGTGTCTGACATGAAGGCACCTGTTCTGTTCGTTTTACTCCTGCACTTCCAGGCTTTAATCAGAGTCTGCTGAATCTATTATTTAAGCCCATTAGCAGTCTGTGAGCTCAGATCTCTGGCCGCCAGGCACACACACTCGACACACTCCGGCACACTCAAACACTGACGCCGACAGGATTGTACACAACCTCTCAACTGCCTGCCTTTTCGACATAATCACAACATAGAGGGAAAAGTGAGTGTGTGAGTAGTGTGTGTGTGTGTGTGTGTGTGTGTGTGTGTGTGTGTGTGTGAGAGAGAGAGAGAGAGAGAGAGAGCAGCAGTTTTTTACTCGATAGTTTTTTTTCTGCATCACCTTGCCTGTCCATGCACTATTTCTGCTAACCTCAATTTTTAATCAGATGGTTTCAATCCTAAAATCTGATTGGCCGCGAACCAAACTGCATTTAAACCACACTGCTGAATGATTAGCCTGATATCTAACTTGATCATGTTATGTATATTATCTTCTGGCTGATATGAATCAAGCCGACCAATCACATACCACTATATTTCATTTCACAGGCCTTGGAGATTTCAAACTCAATAAAAAAGTGCAGCACACACACTGCTGCTTTATTACACCACATAACCCCACCCAAATCCTCGATTTTACCTCCCTCACTCCCTCTTGCTCGCTTCATCTCACCTCAGGTGTTTACTTCTAAATGACATGAACGACAGTCAGGGAATAAGACAACAGCCTTAGAAAACGTTCAGGAGCCCGTGTCCAGATTGTTCCTGCTGAAGCACTGCTTAAAAATAAATAAATCAGGAAATCAGTAAAACAGGGATATAAAATCAGGAACTCACTCAGCCAGGTACTTTATGGGCATTAAACCTAAAGATTGTGGTTGGTTTTAAATCTGAGCTTCAACTCTTTTTCTAACATTCCTTCTATAAAACAAAATCAACAGGCTGTGAATGTAATCTATCCTGTAACACTGATATTTGGGGCTAATATACATCTTTTTTTAGATATGCAATAACAATACATTAAGTATGGAATTAGCACTGAGGATAACAGTTAGCAGTATTAGTTACTGGTAGGGTTGAAGGACACAGAGAAAATATCATATGTTGAATTTATTCATTTTCATGCTGGGGGTCATGGTGGCATCATGCTGGGAAGGTCAGCTCTGACTTGTTTATACCAAGCCTCATCTCCTACTATGGAACCCCCAGACTTTCCCAAGCCAACTGTGAGATCTAATCCCTCCAGCAGGTCCTGGGTTTGCCCCGGCATCTCCAACCATTGTGACAACCATTGTACAGCTCTACTGGAAGCTGCCCAGGAGCATCCTTGTAAGGTGTCCAATCAAGGACTAAACCTCAATCGGTTGCTCTTAATTCAGAAAAGCAGCAGCTCTACTCCAAGGATTGCCATGCTCTTTACTTTTATCACAGAGAGTAAACCCAGCAACCCTGTGGAGGAATCTCATTTCCACCTTCCATACTCCCAACTGTTTCTTTCCATAACTGCTCACAGCTCATGATCATAGGTGAGGACTGGGATGTAGACTAACCGGTAAACAGAGAGCTACCTTCACAAACTGAGCTCCTGCTTCACCACCAAAGTCCAGTACTGTTTGACTAAATCATATTCTCTTTTTCCATCACTCATGAATAAGATCTCAAAATACTTAAGGCAAAGTCTCTCCCCTCACCTGAAGAGTGCCTAGCACTCAGAGAACCATGGCCTCAGAGCTGGAGTTGCTGATTTTCATCCCAACTGCTTCTCAAGCGACAGCTATACATTCCAGTGTGTGTCATATAATGTTAAAAACCCAATGGTGAATCTTAGGTTAAGGCTAATACTAATTTACCTCTGGATGAATCCTGAACTAGAAACCACTAGAAGCCCTATTTAAGCAACTTCAACGCCTTCCTTATCTCTCGAGTGTGCAGATGCTGCTCAAAAATGCTGCCTATTGAGGACACTGCATTCTGATTGGAACACACAGACTGAAACACATCTGTAGTATTTCTGCGTAGACAGGATGATTACGGTACAAAAGACGGCTCATTTACACATTGCAGCCTTCTGCAGTATCAGCGTTACAGAGGCTGTCAACTAACAAACTATATATTATTCAGCTCTAGTTCTCAGGTTCTCAAGAGATGCAGGGATGTGAGTGTGTCCTTAGATGGTTGAGCTATAACTCATCCCCATTCACTGAGGCATGAAGGACCGCAGTTCTGTTTCTCGGCTCTCCATTTTCCCACGTCTGCTGCTCCTCTCCGCTCTTCATACATTGTGCTGGCCCGGTCCGAGTTCACCGTTTCCTCAGAAGTGCTCTTCTGTGTAAAGCCTTATGCAAGTCTTGAAAAATATATCATTCGGCCAGTAACGCCAGTGGATGTATCGTCTTCAGTGGAAATCCCACTGCTAAAGCAATAATGTCTCTTTAAATGCTGTAGGGAAAACCACGTTCATGATTGCTGGGTTATTCTGAACAAGCACCGAACAGCCGGTTTCTGTCGGGCTCTAGGTGGTGCTAATCACTCGCAATCTTTACGAGAGTGAAGAGTTGATTTGTGCGATGCGATTATACTCTCCTGAACTTCAGGTCATGGATGGCTAATCTCTTGGTGAGAGAGAAAAAGCATACACAGTTGCCAGACAAAATTCTATGAAGTTCCATTATCATCGCCTTAATATTATCATTTAAATAAACAATCCTAGCATGCAATGCTAGCTATATGACGCAGTTGCACTGAGTTACAACAGAGACTTGGCTCAGCTAGTTAGCATTCTACGAGATGATGAGCGGGATGGCCTTGACAGGAGTATTAACATGAAAGTTGAAGGTTTAGAACCTGTGCTGCTGCTTGCATAATCCTGAAGCAAGGGCTAGATCCAACTGCACTATCAACAGATAGTTGAATGGAATCATGGTAAAACTTTACTCTCTTACTTATACCCTAATTAAGGTTACGTTTAACATTAAGAAATTTCACAAGCCACTGGGGATTCACACATTTCTAACCCTCTGCACTACTGTATAAGTAGTAATGGATTACCTCTCCACTATCAAACACAAGGGCTTACTTAGCCATTGTACAATATTTGTGTCTGTGTAGCCTGAGGAATGTGCCATGGATATTTTGAATTCGTGTGTGTCCTCAGAGTAAGGTTGATTTACCAGAAAATGAAAAACCTCTCTACAAAAATATAAAGGGGCAGCAAATGGAGAAAGAATGTTCTAAGAATATCTCCTCTCCTCTCCTACTTGGCCTCTCTAAATGTAGTGCCTACATTCTCTGTAACATTCAGAACCTGCAAAATGGCTTTCTATAATGCAACGGGTGATGATATGAACGTATATATAAATGCGTGCCTAAAAGTGTCAAACTACAAATTAAAACATTAGATGTGGTCTCTCACCTAAATGGGTTTAATATGATCCACACTGAATCTATGGAATAGTTTGCACGATATTAACCCTGATCGTACTTTTAAAACAAAATAACACAAATTCGTACATCTGAAAACAACTAAAACAGTGATCCTCAGTCCTGTCGGTCTGTATATTCGACCTTGGTCACTGATTTAACACACCTAAACAGCTTACTATCAATCTCTTTAGGGGATTAAGATAGCCAATACAGCAGGGAAACATGGTAAATTTTTTACTCAGATATATCAGGTGCTTCAGGGTGCTATGATTGATAGTGTTGTTGTATTAGTGCTGTTTGCTCTGTGTAACATGCAGTTAGCATGGGAAAATCCATAATTAAAAACATGGCAAACAAACAAGGAAAAAAATCAAACGAAACAGGGAACCTGGATAAACTGATCAAGGACTAACACGGAACAGGTGAGCACAATCAGGTAACAAATCGATGTGGAGACAGGACTAGAACAGAAAACCAAAACATGATCACATGGTGTTCATGAGCAAAATGAGGAACTGGTTACTGATGTAATTTGTTGCTGACTGAACAAATTCCCTGGTATCATTTGTGTAGTACCGCTACAAGAGAGATCCTTGCGTCTAGCTATGTTTGCCTGGTTGGTTATTTGTAGTGTCTTAGTGTTAGTTTTATCTGGTTAGTGTTGTTTTAGGTGGTAGTGTAGCTTAGTTTAAGTAGTCGTTTTGTTTTGTGCACTGAACTCATGCGATAATGTTCAGTGTGTTATGCTAAATATGGTGATCGAACACAGTATGTTTCACTATAGCACACTGTGATATTCTAAAATGTATTCTACAGCCAATTCTGATATTCAGTATAACAGCACTCTTGCTTGGGTGTTATTAATTAAAGTACAACACATCTCACATTTCAAAGGCGTATAGATAGAATTAATGTTGTGGACTGTCCGTGAGACAGGTTAGCTCTTATCACTTATATTTTTTGTTTCTTTGTTTCTTTGTTTTTCGCACAATGGTTTCGAAACCGTAAACTCCTTGTCCTGAAGAACCTTCCTGTGCTGGGAAACATTACAAACATCGTGACTGTTACAAAGGACTGACCCCCAAGACTCCTTCCACAGATGTTAAATCAATGTATTTTAACAAAAATGTTACCTTATCAATGATTATACGTTTTTCTTTGTTAATCAACACATTAGAATGGGTGCCTTAATATAAACCTATCATTCATAATGAGTCTTTATTGATCACATATGAAATTCTTTCCTTTGTATTCCCCAGCATGTGAGGAAATTGGGGTCAGAGCACAGGGTCAGCCATGATACAGTGCCTCTGGAGTTGAGAGGGTTAAGGGCCTTGCTCAAGGCGCCTGACAGCGGCAGCTTGGCAGCTTGAACCCTCGACCTTCCAATCAGTAACCCAGTGCCTTAACCTCCAAGCCACCACTATCCCAGTAACTGCCCAATAATTCATGTTGCAGCTGGAACTACTCTCTGAGCCTTGCGGTTATACAAAAACAATGCATACCTTCTGACCAATCATATTCGAGAATTCAACTGCTCTATGGTATAAGCGCACATACACATAACTTACTAGAGCAGATCCGGTGTCTGTCCGAATCTCAGTTTTTACATTGGTGAACCACTGAACTAGTGAAAATACTGCTGATGACTTGTAAAAATGTGCTTCTAAAATCTCTGACCTCACATTTAATGAACCCTCCAGCACCAACAGTGAGGAAATGCTGTCCTTAATCCAGGTCACACTGTTCTGCACAATTTACAGCTCATGCTGTCCTGTACTTTTTTAAGAGGGTCACTACTGATACTCCAGGTAGAGGTAGATACTCCTTCATTACAGCAACAGCTTGTAGCACATGACTAATCTGGAAAGTTGTGGATGAAGGTGTGACAAGGACTAGTGTGGAGAAATACTACAAAACAGGCTACAGAGAATGAAAAAAGCTCTTTTTTCCCCCTCTAATAACATTATCTTTCAATGTTAGACTGTTGTCTAAATCAGTGGTTCTCAAACCAGTCCTCAGGGGCCTCCCAGACGGTCCACATTGTTGCTCTATACAGCAGGGAGGCCCTTGAGGACTGGTTTGAGAAACACTTATCTAAATAAATACAAATTTAAATGTAAATGTCTGCATGGCTCTGCCCAGTGTAGTATGGCAACAGAAAAAAAAAACCACTCTGACACAGCTTTAACTCCATGGCTTCCACAAGTGTAAAGCGTTTTAGAACCATGGTGACATTTATGAGGCCTTTACACATCTATAATTCACATTCACACACACACACACACACACACACACACACACACACACACCCCATCCGCACTGCCGAAAGGCACACACACAGGGGAAACATTCTCATGAAAGCTCTATAAGAACACCAAATCGCACAGTGTTGTGTATATACTCTCTCGGCCACTTTTAATCAAGCCAAGGCAAGGTAATCATACATTGGGCTATATTTAACACGAGAAACACCAATCACAGATGTTTTAGCGATTGTTTATGTTTGTGGTTAAGTTAGTAGCTGATCTACTAAGTATGTGCAAGGTTTAATTAAGCGCATCTTGCATGCTTTTTTTTTTAGGCGCGTGTTGCTTAATTTACACCACCTCTAAATTAACATAAACCACTTGTCTTCATGTTAGCACCTAAGAAAGACAGAGGTATTTCACAGTGTTTGGGAGTACAGTGGCGTTTGGAAGTTTGTGAACCCTTTACAATTTTCTATACATCTGCATAAATATGACCTAAGACATCATCAGATTTTCACACAAGTCCTTAAAGTAGACCAAGCGATCCTTATTAAGTTAATGAGACAAACATATTATACTTGGTCCTTTATTTATTGAGGAAAATGATCCAATATTACATATCTGTGAGTGACAAAAGTATGTGAACCTCTAGGGTTAGCAGTTCATTTGAAGGTGAAATTAAAGTCAGGTGTTTTCAATCAATGGGATGACGATCAGGTGTGAGTTTATTTAAAGAACAGGGATCTATTAAAGTCTGATCTTCACAACACATGTTTGTGGAAGTGTATCATGACACGAACAAAGGAGATTTCTGAGGACCTCAGAAAGAGAGTTGTTGATGCTCATCAGGCTGGAAAAGGTTACAAAACCTGGATTGGACTCCACCAATCCACAGTCAGACAGATTGTGTACAAATGGAAGAAATTGAAGACCACTGTTACCCTCAACCAACAAAGATCACTCCAAGAGCAAGATGTGTAATAGTCTGTGAGGTCACAAAGGAACCCAGGGTAACTTCTAAGCAACTAAAGGACTCTCTCACAGTCTCACACTCTCTGAGTCCACCATCAGGAGAACATTGACGAATAATGGTGTGCATGGCGGGGTTACTTGGAGAAAACCACTGCTCTACAAAAAGAACATTGCTGCCCATCTGCAGTTTGCTAACAATCACATGGACAAGCCAGAAGGCTATTGGAAACGTGTTTTGTGGAAGGATGAGACCAAAATGAAACTTTCTGATTTAAATGAGGAGTGTTATGTTTAGAGAAAGGAAAACACTGCATTCCGGCATAAGAACCTTATCCCATCTGTGAAACATGGTGGTGGTAGTATCACGGTTTGCGACTGTTTTGCTGCATCTAGGCCTGGACAACTTGCTATCATTGATGGAACAATTATACCAGCGATTTCTAAAGGGAAATATCAGGACATCTGTCCATGAACAGGATCTCAAGAGAAAGTGGGTCATGCACCAAGACAACGACCCTAAGCGCACAAATCGTTCTACCAAAGAATTATTAAAGAAGAATAAAGTTAAAGTCCTGACCTTAATCCAATAGAAATGTTGTGGAAGGACCTGAAGCAAGCAGTTCATGTAACAAAACCCAACAACATCCCAGAGTTGAAGCTGTTCTGTACTGAGGAACAGGCTAAAATTCCTCCAAGTCGATGTGCAGGACTGATCAACAGTTATCGGAAACGTTTAGCTGCAGTTATTGCTGCACAGGAGCGTCACACCAGATACTGAAAGCAAAGTTCACATACTTTTACCTCTCACAGATATGTATTATTGGATCATTTTCCTCAATAAATAAATGACCTTGTATAAATTTTTTGTCTTATTTGTTTAATTGGGTTCTCTATCAACTTTTAGGACTTTTCTGAAACTCTGATGATGTTTTAGGTCACATTTATGCAGAAATGTAGAAAACTTTCAAGCACCACTGCAGCTAATTAAAGTAGCGACGCTACTAACTTAACGGCATTTTTCAGTAGCGTGACAGTGTCTCTGCTACTTTCCAAATAGTGTAGCATTTCCAGTACCAAGTTGCTTTTTTCAAACGAGTAGCAATGTAGTGTGAGCAATCGTTATGTTTTTATCCAATTATAACAGTGCACTTCATTGCATATCTGCGATGATCGCTTGCTTCACAGGAATTCCGAGCCTCATTGTAGCTCACATGGTTAGCAAGAGACCGCCTGATGGACACATAATGTGACCAATCACAGTTCATTACGTGATTTATGGGGTGGGTAAATGATAATACCATAAGAAATTAACACTGGAGTTTATTCTCTGATACAGAGAATATCACTGGAGCTATTGTTGTTAATAGGCAACACACACATTTACTTCCAAATGAAATAAAATGATTCAATAAGTTTATCAGTGCATGCTGAGGGATTTATTTTATGTTCTGAATACAACAGTCTGTATTTTCAACATCTCGTTTAAGGGAGCCGCAAGAGAAGAAGTTTCTATCTTAATTGATTTATTATGTATTATTATTTCTATGGTTCATTTATTTTGTAAAATCATACACAGTTGTTCGTAAAACCAATCCCTACAGGATTTTATGATTTTGCGATCACAGAAATTCATGCAAAATCAAGGAAACTTCGCAATATTCAGAGGAGTTTGCAAAAATTACCACACTTTTTTCCACAGATTTGGGCGAAAGGCACGTCATGTGACATCATCCCAACACGCATTCAGCCAAAGCCCTCTTCGGTTCACTCACGTGCGTCAAACGTGAGTAGAGCTAAAAGTTCTCATATACCAACAAACATCACTGCGAAAGACTATTTCGCCAATTCAAGTAGCACAAAAAATCTCTGCAAGTTGCGTCGCAAATTTTTGGGAAAAATTGGCCGTGACAATCACAAAACAACTCCGAGAAACCTTGTACAGACTGATCAGCTGATACTAAAAATGTAGCCGATTTATGTAGCTTCCATGTAATTAGCTACGGTTTGTAAGTAACTTGTTGTGTAGCTAACTACGTTTTTAAAAGCGTAGCTTGACTGTAACTTAACTACTTCAAACAATGCCTAGCTTGTAGTTGGAAAAGCTAAGTATTTTGAATCAAAAGTATTTTGAAAAGAACATTTGCATCGCTGAAGATACACACGTCACAGAACATAACACTCACAACAGTTACTGCGCTGTGTGGAATGGTCCTCAACACAAATAATATCTGCTCAGCAGTTGGGGTCATTTTCACTTAATGGACAGGGTTGTGGGGGACTGGACATTTGTGCTATTGTATGTGTTGTGTAAATTGTATTTATGCTAAGTCGACAGATTGGTACAGTCACTGTGACTGAAGCAGTCACTGTTCAGAGGCTCCCATCATCACTAGTCAAAATTCTTCAAATCATTACAGCCTTTGCGATATCCTCCCTGTCTCTATATATTCACTTCCTATGCCATGAAAGCGATTTCCTCAGCATGTCTGATATTTCAAGCCCACATTTAATTCTGCTCAGGCCCTACCATCTCTGCTGCTGCTGTCTGTCATTTGTAAAGCTAATATCACAAACACGGCAATCTACAAAGTTTGCAATAAACACATTTAAAGGAAATTAAATTTCCCAGCTCGGGAGCTTATCCGAGTTGTTCTGAACTGAGTGACAAGCAATCCAGCACTTTCTACAGAGGTTTATTCACTCTTCCCCAGCTGTCCAAGCTCCTCAACAAATGGCTTTCACTTCACTAGAGTCAGAATTTGTATTCATTTATCAATTTGAAGGTGGAGGCTAACTCTGCTGTGACAGGAACCTGCAGCCAGTCATCACGTCCTCCTGGGAGACATTCTTCACTGAAGGTACACACACGTCTGCAGTTAATGATCCTTAGGGAGCATGTGTGACAGAGAGAAAGGAGAGAGTGTACATGTTACTTTCTTCCTCCACTAAGGAGAAACTTGCACACCAGTTCACAGCAGGTCTCTTCATGCTACAGCAGAACACACCAGACCACTGAGCTGCCACGGTCCAAGATCATGTTAAAAATAATGCTAAATCATTGTGGAATTAGATTTCTGAGGACATACCATGACCAGTGTTTGTCAGCACTGAACCATTAAAACATACTGAATTTGTTTTAGACACTGAGCAGTGAAAAACTAGTAAAATGAGATGACAGAATTCCTCAGTTACTAGCCATTCACATGCAGGCACTCACAATAATGGAACTATTCGGATGTTTTAAATGAATTAATAAAAAAAAATGACAAGATCATTCTTCTATAATACTAAAAAGCAGAGTCAGTTGTTGCTGGTTTTAAACTGATGACATGAATGAAAGACTACAACATCATAATGTCAATTGTAAAGCTCACAGAATATACCAGTTCAATTCAATTTGATTACTAACATGTTTTTTTTATATATTTTTTTTAGCAATATGCATAAGTTTCTTTGTTTTACTATTATTTTATCCAAGACTCGTTGGTCTACGTATGATTCTCGCTTAGGGTGCGAGAAGTCCCGGAATATAAATTTCACCATTAGTCTGGAAGTTCAGACTGAACATGTTGTGGGTAGCTGTGGTTCAGGTGGTAGAGCGGGTTGTCCACTAATCGTAGGGTTGGCGGTTTGATTCCCGGTCCACGTGACTCCACATACTGAAGTGTCCTTGGGCAAGACACTGAACCCCAAGTTGCTCCCGATGGCA
>JANDJT010000102.1:3535095-3550628 GCA_024331685.1 Stegophilus panzeri | reverse complement strand
GTGTGTGTGTGAGTGTGTGTGTGAGTGTGTGTGTGAGTGTGTGAGTGTGTGTGTGAGTGTGTGTGTGAGTGTGTGTGAGTGTGTGTGAGTGTGTGTGTGAGTGTGTGTGTGGATGAGACACAGTGTAAATAATAAGTGCAAACTATATAAGTGCAGACCATTTACCATTCTCAAATGCTGATCTTTGTTTCTCTTTGTATCTAACATATGTGTGTTATGCAAATGTCAATTTGTTAACCATGATAAAACAATCACATGAAAATGTGTTATACAATTGCAAATGAAAATAAAAGCATTTGAAATAATATATATATATATTTATTTATTTATTTATTTATTTATTTATTTTTTTTTTTAATTAACACGCCGATAAGTTAAAGCTAACAGGGAGGAGAAAGAAACAATGGAAAAGTGTTAATGTCAAAATATCCATTTGTCCATCGATGGTCTGTATCACTTATCCTATACAGGGTCACAGGGAGCATGGATCCCAGGGGATTTGGGGCACAGGGCAGGGGACGCCCTGGATTGGAGTGCCAACAATTTTACACACTCATTCACACACTATGGACAATTTCGAGATGGCAATCAGCCTGCAGGACATGTCTTTGGACAGGGGGAGGAAACTGGAGTACCCGGAGGAAGCACGGGGTGAACATGTAAAATCTGTGCACACAGGGTGGAGGAAGGAATCGAACCCCCAGTGGTGGAGGTGCGAGGCAAATGTGCCAACCACTAAGCCACAGTGCCCCCCAAGGTCAAAATATGTTCAAATAAATTAATGTTATAAATTGTTTGCCAAACAAATTCATGTATAACAGTAAAAACAGTATAAAACTACCATTGTTAACATTAAAATGAAAACTTTTTTTTTTTGTGATCTCCATAATGCCTTAGCCGGCCAAGTTAACGGCAACGAATTTACCTCAGCCTGTTAACCCCGCCCACATTAAATTACCAATTCAGTTAATTTTCCTGATGTGCATTTTGCCGTTCGAGCGGTTGCTTTAATATGGTAGTCCCTTTAAGATTTTTGTGTTTATGATGACGTTGAACGTCACATGACAATACCAGCATGGCGGTTGTAGTATGTCTGGGATTGTATTCCTACTACACACACATACTGATTAGTACGTACTGTTTCAACAGCCGTGCAGTAGGTACTGCGTCGAATGTAGTAAGTACGGTCACAGTACGCGATTTCAGATGAAGCCAGTCCTCTGTTGGTGCTGGGTGTTTTAGTCTGAAGCGGCCATGTTTGTAGGCCATGTTCTACTCTGGGTAGTGTAGTTGGACACCATTTCTGGCGTTGACATGACAGAAAAATGGTTAGTGTTTCAGTTTAACAAATCCCCCATAAACAAATATGTTCATCTAGACCAGTGGTTTTCAATCCTGGTCCTGGGGACACACAGTACTGCACATTTTGTATGTTTCTCATACCTAACACACTCTCATATCTAACACTCTCTCCTAACGAGCTGATGCTCTGAATTAGGTGTGTTAAATAAAGAAGTGCAGAGCGCTGGGTTCCCAGTACCAGGATTGAAAACCACTGTTCTAGACTAATATCAATTATATGTGTTTGAAATATTAGATCATATCAAGTTTGTAAACCATTTGAGACATAGCTATATATGGATGTCTCTGACTGGCTCATAAATTCTCCCTCAGCCAGTCTGCTTGCTGGTCATACTATTTATTCCACAGTAAATTAGTAAAGTAGTGCCTCGTTACACTTCATGAGCATCGCTTCAGCCAGGAAAATGGACCTTAAAATGACAGAACACACACCTCCATAACCATATGCACCCCCCACTCCCACCCACAATAATACACACACACACACACAGCTTCGTTCTCTCCTGCAGTGTGACTAAATCTACTACAAAGATGTGAAATACTACAAAGATTAAATGTTTTGGTGTGACGTGGTTTACAGAAGAGTGTGTGGATGTATCTGGTTAAAGCAAAAACATATCTGTGTGTGTGTGTGTGTGTGTGTGTGTGTGTGTGTGTAAACCAGATCAAGTCCCAGCAGTAGGTAAGAGTTTTGTGTTTTGATACTGTTTTTTCGACCGAGCTACGACTCAGTGACTCGGCTCTCGCAGCCGCGATCATCGCCCATGTCACAAACACATACATCAATTTCTATCGAACTACAAAAATTCAACAATTTCAATATTTTCGAAACGAAAGGCTATAGAAGCTGCATTCCACCACAAGAAAAATGGAATATACTAATCCCGCAGTTTATTCTGTATACAGAATTTTCTTTTCGGCAGGAGAAAAACAAACCGCAGGTTTAACGCCATGTCGGTCGTATTAATTCCCTTCACGCCGTTTACTCCTTCTGACACAAGACACGGAGCTTTTCGACAGCTCAGAGAATGACCAACATGTTTCCAACATGATTTGCTTCATGCCTTAGAAACAGAAATGCTCGACTCACCACGAGCCATTTTGTGGCCGTATTGAGTCACATTATGCTGCTAGGCCTCCTCATCTACGTACATCTGACTGTTTTGGCTCCCTTTGAATGCCGGTGGTATTGTTAACAGCTAAGCACACACTCTCCTGACAATAGTGAAAGGCGTAGAGAGCTGTGCAACTCTCTTTTTTTTTTGATGAACTGATTGATTTTCTCACGAGCGAAGTAAAAGAGTTCCTTACTCAGCTCCATATATCATGTTTGTGCAAGGCGGGTTGTTAAAATGGTAAGCACTTAGTTCATTCATTTGCTTTTATATTATTCTGCTTTGGTACCCTCACGTGGTGAGGAAGAGCATGCAGACATACGTTTTTCACGATGCTCTCAGTACAAGCACTTACACCACAAATTTGAGTTAATTACAGTGCTCTATCAAATTCTGGTTTTACTGTATATACCAATAAGACATCCACTTTCTCCGGCATCGTGGAACCTGAAACAGGAAAGGAATGTGACAAGTTGAACCAATCACATTACTCGGTATGCTGCACAGAGAGTGGAGAGCTTCCACGTTTGATGAGGATCGCACCAGACACAAAAAATAGTTTTCATACTTCGCCAAACGTACCGCACTCACAGGGCAAGTGTGAAATATGATTTGACCTATTTCAAAACTATTTCCTATGCTTCTCCTAAGACACTCTATGAGAGAATAAGGTCGGTTGTGGTTCAGGTGGTAGAGCGGGTTATCCACTAATCGTAGGGTTGGTGGTTCGATTCCTGGCACACATGACTCCACGTACCAAAGTGTCCTTGGGCAAGACACTGAACCCCAAGTTGCTCCCGTTGGCAAGTTAGCGCCTTGCATGGCAGCTCTGCTACCATTGTTGTGTCAGTGTGTGTGAATGAGAACCAGTGTAAAGCGCTTTGGAACCGCTAAGGTTAAAAAAGTGCTATATAAGTGCAGACCATAGACCATAAGACTGTGAAGAAGTCTACTGTGGCTGAGGATTTGATTTTCACACACCAGTCCTGCACAGCTGAGAGCTCACTGCTACAGCCAGTGCACATGACCATCACCTTTTTCTCTCTATTAATCTCTCCTCCCTACTCTCTCTCTCTCTCTCTCTCTCTCTCTCTCTCTCTCTCTCTCTCTCTCTGCGATCATTTTAGCCTGCACACTCTCTTCACTGCAATCTCCTCCTCAACTCTCATAAGAGCTGAAGAAATACACAACCTATGGGCAGAGTGCAGCTGCATCTCTTATTGAGTCAATATTACAGAGGCAATGAGGATAGAAATCTAAGAGCGGGTAAATATTGCTGTGCGCATTCTTCATCACCGTTCCTCTCGTATTCACCACACACACACACACACACACACACACACACACACACACACACACATTGCAGCAAACCAGTATTTCAAACAATGCCAGAGAAGCTCTGTTGCTCTGTTGCTGGAAAATGTTAATGTAAGAAGTGTGTGATGAGGAATTTCTTCCAGTACAGTATTTGAGAAAATGAGGTTGTGGACACCGAACCATCACATTCATATGTGGTTCTTCCTTAAACTTCTAACAAAGTTAGAAGCACACAATTGTCTAGAATGTCTCTGTATGCTGTAGCATTACAATTTCCCTTCCCTGGATTGAAGAGGCCCAAACCTGCTCCAGTATGACAATACCCCTGTGAGCTCCTTGAAGACATGGCTTGCCAAGTTTGAAGTGGAAGAACTCGAGTGTTCTGCACAGAGCCCTGACCTCAACCCCACTGAACACCTTTGGGATGAACTGGAACGCTGACTGCACCCCAGGCCTCCTCAGTGAACATCATTAATTCTCTTGTGGCTGAATGAACACAAATCCCCACAGCCACACTCGAAAATCAAAAAGAAATCCTTCCCAGAGGACTGGATGTTATTATAACAGCAAAGGGGAACTAAATCCAGAATGAGGATGTTTAACAAGCACATGTGAGTGTGATGATCAGGTGTCAACACACTTTTGGCTATATACTATCCATAGGAAAAGTGCCTCAGAACCAGAAGTCAAATAATCAAATAAACAAAAGAAGAGTGTGATGGATCTGATGGCACTTACCGAAAACTTTATTTTTAATTGTATTGAATGAGTTAAGAGTTTGTGTACGTTTGGTGCTGTCTTCTTCATCAAAGTAATATTGACTATGTTTCAAAAATGGTCAAAAAGTGTCTTTCATTGTAGAGTGGCGTATCACCACCTATTTATTTATTTATTTATTTATTTATTTATTTATTTATTTGCTTGCTTGTTTGTTTGTTTATTTATTTAGTTAGTTAGTTCGTTTTAAACTGAATTTCCACACATTATACCAGCACAGTACAAGTTCCAGAGAACAGATGTTCTCTAACTTTGTTTGAGCTCATATTGAAATTCATTAAGGTGGCATGAAACATCATAAACTTTTCATAATCATAATCATAATCATAATCATTTCACTTTAAAAAAAAAAAAAGGGGGGGGGCAACAATTTAGCTAAATACTTTAACTCTCTTGTTTTTTATTTTTATTTTTTTTTTTTTTGCATTTTGTGTACGGTTCATAGTATTTAAAAAAAAAAAAAAATAATAATAATAATAAAATCTTCTCACAAGAACCTGAAAAGGGAATTAAGTAACAAAAACACACTGGTGCTTTAATAGTTTTAAAGGAATTGACTGCTGGGATCGACATGAAGCAACATGTGCTTTGTAAAGGAAGGAAAATAAAGCATAAAGAAGAAACAAGATTTTTTTTTTAAAAAAAAAGGCAGGCATGATTAAAAGTTAACAGGTTCACTGAGATGCTTCACTATAGGAAGCAGGGGGGGGGCACTAGCAGGAATAACATTAAAGATCTGAGAAAGGTCATTGTGCCGAGCTACAGTGGAACTAAATCCGAAATGTCATACGGACTTAATCTGACATAATCTGATCATGCAGATCACGTCCAAATGCCATGGTATAACTTCAACCAAGTAATATCGCATTACAATATCGTGTCCTCACTGGAGATGCATCCTTTGCTGAATTTTATTATTTAAATATCTGGAAGAAAAGATAGTCACTGCTAGAGGCAGGAAAAACCTATTTAATTTGGTATAATTGTGTATCATTTTCTATTGGGATTAAACGCGCTTTAATTCGCAAAGCCGACGTCCCTGATTTCTCCGCTGTAGTTTACTTTTAATGGAGTCGCACTGAACGTTATCGGAAATGTATTCTTTCTCTTTTGTCCTTAATATCTGATGGCCGCTCCCGCCTGCATTTATTTATTTTGAATTTCTTTAGCAATTCACCTCTAACTTGCACATCATGACTGCTGATTCCCTTTATCTTACTTCTCATGAAGTGACTCCAAATTATTTCTCATGAATGACTTCAAATCCAGCACGTGAATACTGGCACTCCACATGCGGAACCAGTTATTCAAATCACCATGCACATTCCTAGACCACACCAATACTTTGCGCGTGGATGTCTCTGATTTCACCTGCATAGAATTCGCACTCGACACTGTTTGACAATAAAAAATAAACTGTTAATAAGGGCTTCATCTTCCATTTGACTGTCATGCCATGTCTTTTCGATCTGGGTTTTCATGTGGCAGCTTTACCAGATGCCTAGTTTACGCTTAATGGATCCAAATGGCTCCATCCTGTCGTTCATGGTAAGGTTGCTGGGCTGCTTTGGTGTGTGTGAAATTTTCTGTGTATCATTTTTGCTCACAGGGACAGAGAAACCTGTAACTGAATGCTGAAAGGATGAGCCAGCATTAAAGCAGTAGGAACACTTCCTCTGCACCAGACTGAGAAGTAGCCAAGAACCAGCCTACTGTTCATCAGTTGTAACTGGACTTTTGCATTATCATGACAAAAATGGCATTTTAAAATCTCCGACAATTGAAAATTCTCTTTCAGTGTCACCTTCATACCCGTACACAGTAATAACAGTGATATTACTCTATCTGTATCATTATCATGCTGAAAATATTGTTGTAAAATGAACCCCATCACTATTCCTCAATGGCATGCCATTCTATCACAGGCCACTATCTTTATATCCTGTAATTTAGTCCGGTCGATTATTTACCTGGAACGCTTTTATGTTTTTCTGCTGCTCAAGGTGTCTACAGCAGGCTAAATCATGTACACGGTTCTGTAAACTATAGTGGTCTAGCCTAGCCATGCAGAAAGCCTGACTTTAATTGGATCCTGGACATTTTATTAGTCTAATACAGTAGTTTAAGTGTATCTGGGGCATCATTAGAGTGGGTAAGACACCCAGCTATTAATCTGCTTCATTTGATTGACGGCGTGAGTTTAAAAATACAACCCTGCACATAGGCCTGTAGTCTCTGCTGTAGAGTAAGCTGGTAGTAAGCTCTCGAAGCCTTAGAGGACCATAAATCTGTTGCACTACTTAAACATTCACACTAATGCTACGCTAATAGTGCAACTAGAGCATCGATACACAACCTGTTAGACACGCGTTCGGAGAGTAAGCACGGGTGACACACACAGTGATGAAGTGTCCTGGCAGGCAGTGGGGATAATGGGCCACCGTATCAACATCATATAACCGGTTCTCTTCGTGTGAGACGGGTAAGTGGAAGTTATTTCAAGGCTGACTGGTGGGGAATTAAAGCCCCGATCTGAGGAAGTGCAGGGAAACTTGCTTTTTTATAAAAAAAAAAATAAAAATAAAAAAAAACACAAAATTGTATTTTAGGACCAAATTCAGTCACATAGCAGTCGTCAGGAACGGCTGTTATCCAGATGTACAGATGTTGTTTTTCCTATTAAGACCAATTGAGTACTGTCACACAGCACATTTTGTAGAGGATCTGATCTGGGTTGCTGCTTTTACGCCTGAAGGCATCGTACAGAGACGATGACTTGAGGTGAGCTGTGAAGAGAAAAACACTTGTAGGTTACCAATACCAGAGTAAGAGGACTTATATATATATATATATATACTTTTGTTTGCTATTTAGTTTGGTTTTGTGTCACACTGCACATAATTAAGCAAAATGAAAATGCTAATAATAATAATAATAATAATTTAAAAATAAATAATTTGGCTGAAGGGTGTGTAGGGCGGAAAACCACACTGTGTCACAATACGAAGTTGGATACGGATGCAAGTGCGGATTTTTAAACATTTAATAACGAACAAACAAAATACAAAAGACTCTACAACTAGGATACAAAACACTGTGGCAAGGACAAACCACGGCAGCAAAGACAGAAGCATAGTAAGACTACGTGAGACAAGGAAACAGTGCAAACAAGGGCTATATATAAGAGTGCTCGTTAACCAGGAAGTGAATTCAGGTGCAGGTGGTCATGTGACTGATGAGTATGGTGCAGTGGCTGCTGGGAACTGAAGTCCAGAGTTACCTTCCCTGACATACTGACATACATGACATACTGAAAACTTGGAACTGGTGATTATATAACTAATTAGTTTAAAATATTTTGTGCATCACATTCACTGTTTATTTGATCTTCTTATCCAAAGCCGCAGAATACATCACATTCCTGCAGTGCTCCAGCTCTGTGCTTTGGCTCAGTTTGTGCCTCAATTTAGCAGCTCAGATTTACAAAAATAAATATTCTGCACCTCAAAATACGCAGCGGTTCCGATTCACTTCCTGTATTTGGGTCGACTCAAAGTTCGATTGGAACCAGAACGAGACTAACCCCCTCAGATGCTATCTGACTGGTTATTTTAGTCCATACCTGACTAACTAACCACACCAAGAAGAAAACTCTTCCCAAAATTCTGTTTTCATAGCTTTCTCTAGAAGCACGCACACATACTGTACCCAAAAGCACACATGCACGTACTGTAGTGTAGTCTTCGTGTAGTCTTCGTTCCAGTGAATTATCCGTTGTCCTACATGTCACAAAGCATAACTATTATTTCTCATTAGGTTGAAGATGCTACATAAACACGAGTACATACAGAATACGCCCACACACAAAGAGTTCATTACACGATCGGATTTCCTGCTTCATTTTCTTTTTCCTCATTAAGATTGCCAAATAATGCCCACCATTGTATTTAAATGTTTTACATTTTTATGCCTCATTCACTTCAAAATTAAGTTTTCAATTCCTAAAAACAGGAGGGGGGAAAAAAGCTTTTTTTGTTGTTTATCTCATCTTTCTTTCTTGACCATTTACACTGACATTTGTAAAGAATGTTATTGATTACGTTTACATGGACAGCAGTAATCTAATTATTGACCTTATTCTGAATAAGGCGATATTCTGATTAAGGTGTTTACATGAGTCGCTTTTACAATATTCCTTTCATGTTCTGGTTTTCCCTACAGAATTCAAGCAAACCGCATGCCCATTGCTCCCGGTCTCTCCTCCCATGATCAGCCTTCATCTATATATTTCTTTAAATAATGTTTTTGTCACAAAGCTTTGACGTCAAGAAGCTTCACACTCGGAAAAAAAAAAAAAAACCCACACACACACAAAACACACATTAAATCAGATGAATAAATCAGTTTAAATGGTCAGATGAAGCCATGTCAAGAAATGTCATTTTTATTTATACTAAAAACCATATACAAATATGACATAAGTATGACAGCGTGTGTTTACACTTTTTTTTTTTTTAACCATAAAAGATATTTCCTACTTAAATCGGACACCCCAAACAGTCTGACTTGAGCTGTCTGTCTGAACAAAGCTATGGAGTTCAGATTCAGGAGTCCATATCCAAACTAATGATTAATAAAGACAGATAAAGTTCACCATTGAAGCTGTTTCAACACCCTTTATTCAGAGTGAACTCTGTGGGGATTCGCCGTGACTCACCGGCAGGAACAAAACACTGTAATTAGTCAGAATAATTGCATAGCTTTCACACAGAGGTTCAGAAAGAACAAAATGTTTCCCAGTCTTCCATATCCACTTTTCACAGCATCACTCACACAGACACAGACACAGGGCTTGCATCCCCATTATCCGACAACAAATTTGGAAGATTTTTTGTTCTCCAATCCTGATATATTACACTCAGGCTTTAGCAGTGAGCGTTGAAAGGATTAATACGGCCTTTCTCCTGCATGGAGAAGGGATGAAATCCCAAATATAGCAGCATGCACACACCACACAGATAAAAAGACAGAACAGACAGACACAAAATACAATTTATAAAATGATTGGTGAGAGATGAAAAAGACCTAGGGTTATGGTTACGGTTAGTTCAACATGCTCGAGCAGTGATTTTTCTCTGGGTATTGACAGCTTTATCGCTAAAGATTCATGACTCTAAAACAAGTACTCTACTCTCATACAGTCTAGTTCATTGTTTTTCACTTATATGGGAACTTAAAACCCATAACAGAGTTTTCAAGCTTGACCCCAAGGCTCAAGTCTGCATCCAGGATCAGTTCAATCCAGAATCACCCTGGAGACGATTATCAATGCTAATTTGTTTTCACAGAAGAATTCTTTCCAAATTATGGATCAATTGAATAAAAGTATGTCATTTCTGCTGGGAATTTTTTTATTCAGCAAAGTTGCACAGAAACAAATTTGTGTGCATGGGATGTCTTTTAGGTCAGTTTATATAGCACTTCTGTCGTACGCAAGGTCACTTTACAGTCCAAAAAAAGACAAAAAGAAAAACAAGAGCAGCAAAAATCATAATAACAAATGAATAGATCAGCAGAGTCCTTTAAAATCTGTCAGAGAGAGTGAACTACAGTGGTGTAGCCGCTCACAGACCCACTGATAGCCAACACTAACACGGTCCACACATCTTGTATGGCCATATAAGCACCAGAGACCACTACTGAAAAATCTGTGAAATGGATCCCTGAATCAGCACAAAGTGGATCCAGTGGACTAGTTCAACAAATACTTCATGTACAAACTATACTGAACTTTCCTTTACTTTCACACTATCCGTTGTTACCCAGATGAGGACGGGTTCCCTTCTGAGTCTGGTTCCTCTCAAGGTTTCTTCCTCATATCATCTTAGGGAGTTTTTCCTTCACCACCGTCTCCACCGGCTCGTTCAATAGGGATAAATTCACACATTTAAAATCTCTATCCTGTGTTTATATGTCTCTGTAAAGCTGCTTTGAGACAATGTCCATTAAAAGCGCTATACGAATAAAACTGAATTGAATTGAATTGAATTGAATTGAATGGATACAGAGGATCGACCCTTGCTGCCTAGTGTCATATCACAGCAAACCAGTGACTACATTTCCCATCCTGCACTGCGGCCTACAAACATTGAACGTATTTCCAAGATCACCTCCAGATTAATATCTGAACACTAGAATTTTTTATTTACTGTAGATTAAAACTCAGTCGAATTTAAATCTAGTCAGTTACTGTATACTTAATGACTTTTTTACGAATATACACAAGTTCCTATACTGAACCCACAGTGAGTGCAGCTCTGAAGTGCTGGATAAAGATTCACAAAATGCCGAGCCTTGCAAAGAGAAACACACTGAAAGGACATAACTAAAGAGGGCTAAAATACATCAATCCTTACTTCAAATAAACAGGAATCGATTAAACAACACAAAGCATCCTGGTCCTCATCCCAGTGTAAGCACATACACCATGAACCATATATAAATCATATAAAAAAAATATGTTGAAAATATCTTAAATATACAGTATATGCTTTATACTTTATTCTTATTACAATATCCATCCTTTACCCATCTTCTCCATTTCTAATAGTCTTCAATTTAGAGGCTGAAACATGCCCATGTTATCCGTTTCTTCATCTCAGAATGAAATGAGAGAAAAGTAAGATGTGAGTTTATTGTATTATGCTTATAAATAATGACTTGTTCATACCTGTATATTTAGAACATCATCAGCTTATGAGTGTGTGTGTGTGTGTTTGTGCACTGTCATCATTAAGGTCAAAAATAATAAACAGTGCATTAGCATGTGCATCCTAATTGTCTATCTCAACAGGACAAGATGTCTCATTAGGCTAAAAAGGCTCTGCACCTGTTTATATGTCAGGTTGAGTGCACTAATAGCGACAGTACAGGAGAATATAGAGAGAGAATGGATTTCATGAAAGGCTTTTACCAACCCCACTCGAAAGCCCTGCATCAAATAAATAAGTAGTTAAAACCACAGGGCAAATACAAAAGCGAGCAAGAGCCGGAAGAAGACTGACTCAGAGGATCAACGTTTCATGGTGGTGGGAGAAAGAGAGAAGGAGAACGGGACAGCGAAAGACAGAACTGAGAGTTAGCTCTACAAGTGTGGGTTTTAATTTACAGATCTTAAAGGACTTTTCTTACGTACATTGAATGGGCACATATTTAACGGCTAAAAGATTAAAGCAGTTGGTGGTTAAGGGTTTGTGGTAGTGACTGGAATGTCGTGCATTTATATCCCAGCACTATCACTGCCCTTTCTCAAGGCTCAGAGATGATTTACACCGACAGGTAGGCTAGAGTAGCTCAAATACCCACTCTTCACAACATGGTGAACAGAAAAGCATCTCAGAGCACACAACACCTCAAACCTTGATGCAGATAAGCTACAAGAGCTGAAAATCACATCGGGTCCCGCTCCTGTCAGCCAAAAATCTGAGGTTCATAGATTCTGGTCTCACAACTGAGGTTGTAGAGACCATGTTGCACCCTAGGGTACCATCCACGAGGAAATTGTTTGAGATCAAGTGGTGGCTTTTTTGTCTCGTGGTGTGAGGAACACCAGCTAGACCCAGTGAACTGCACAATAGCTACAGTCCTGGAGTTCTTACAAGGACTTTTCTCAGCAGCGTGGGCTCCTTCTACAATCAGGGTTTACGTGGCCGCCATTTCGGCCAGCCGCGCCCCTGTTGGTGGAGCCTCTGTGGGGCAACATCCTCTAACTTGAGGCTACAGTGGGTATAGACTCACAGAAACTGAATAACCACATGGTGTTTTCTAACCTTCAACGGTCATACCAATATATAAATATTAAAATATATGCAAAAATATAAGTAAGGCAGAAGTTTACTAGAACCTAGGACTGTATAATAATAATAATAATAATAATAATAATAATAATAAGTATGAAAATTTAAAATCTAACATTTTTTGATGTCAGTAGTTCATGCTTGAGGTATTTTTAAGAGCAAACTCACTAGCCTGATCTTAAAATTTGTAGTTAGAAAAAACACCTCAAGAAGAAGAAGAAGAAGAAGAAGAAGAAGAAGAGAGTTTAGTGAAACAATGCCACACAATCTCTGCCATATGGAAGTGGTTTTATTTTACTGAATCATATGGTATAACGCTTGCTAATTTTAATAGAGGCAGTGATATTCCTAGCTAAAAACCTACAGCTCAGACTTTTCTCACCAGACAAATGTACGTTTGATTGAGCATCAGGACCTACCTATAATCATCAATGTCCATACTCCAATTAACTTTCTCCTACAGCAGTGGATTTAGAGGCTTTTGAGTTTGTTGTACTCTATTTGCAGACAAACCTAAAGCGCTAAACGTACTGAGAGCGCGAGTCAGGGTCTGGAGCTCAGAGTGTGAAACTCAATGCAACCAAATGCAAGAGAGTACCAGGAATGAGAGCAAATAATAATAATAATAATAAAAAAAACTACTCCCTCCTCTACCCATTCATCCAACTCTCTTCAGCTTGCCATTTGGCAAGGGAAAGCAGCTGGGAAAGAGAGAAAGATTTCCACCTTTTGACTGAGCATCCTGAAAAAGCATAACAGACTGTCAATTATTGAAGCAGAGCATGAGAGAGAGAAGGAAAAAACGAGAGGGAAAAAAAGGCAAAAACACAGACGCAGAGGTAAAGCTGAAGATGTGCTGGAAGTTAAAAAAAAAACAAAAAAAAACAGATGAATTCTGTTCAGTTTGGACCAGCGAGATCTCCTCCATTATCAAAACATAAACTGGAGGTAAACTTCAGGCGCGAGTCTCGTATGTGATAAACAACTTTCATTTCATCAGGTTCATAAGATGTGTCGTATTTAAGACGTGATTTAAAACTATCCAGTACTAATCAGTTTCAACAGCCGAGATATAAAATATCATATGAAACACTTCACACACAATTTGCTAGTTTTATTTGTTGCCACTAACACAGCAGTCATTAATCAGTAGACTTAATTATTAATGTGTCACTTCATGTGTACTTCATGAACCCAGGTGGTGAAATAATGTAAATAATGATGTAAATAATACAAAAAAAAAAAAAAAAAACAACGACATATTATCACTACTGAAAACATATTACTATAGCAACTAGAGTGCAAGACTGAGAGTTGAAGTTCTCCTCTATGCTGCAACACACAAACAGAGAACTGGAGAGTATGTTTCACTCAGGAGAGATTGTGTCATGTGAGAGATTCCCTCAGGTTTAGGTCTGATGTACGTACCAGCCCACTCTGAGACAAATATATGATTCAGAGTCACAGTGAGCAGAAGGACATGAGTAAGATACACAACTCATCGTCTCCCTGAGACACACTCATGTCACGAGTCGTATCGCGGCGTGTTTTTGAGACTTCATCCTGGATTTTCACCTCATGTCCTCAACCTGAATTCAAGCCACACTGAGCAAAATGTTGTGAACTCCTCGGAGAACTCCATGAGAACATCGTTTGAGAACACACAAAAACCTGTTATCAATCAGTGCTCATGTTGTGAACGTGACATTTACAACATTGGAAGGATTTGGATATTTCTCTCCAGAGATACAGCCCAGATGCTTGTTCTGTCCCTAAACTGGACCACGACAATTCACTTCTGGTGTTCCTTTGTCCTCCATCAAACCTGATGCTCCACAAACCTGAACTCGCTGATCAAACCCTACTCTGAACCATATTCCCAATCAAGTCACAGCTCAGTTTGACTCGCTCTTTTCTCTGTATTGAACCATGAACAGCTGAATCACTGGTTGTTCTTAAAGACTGAAGACTTCATCTGAAGACATCTTTACCAATGTCCATATTCAAAAGGTGGCATCTTAAGTTCTCACGGTTTCCTTATCTCCTTGTTTGGCTTGGATTAGACGCCGTGGCTCTGCACTTTAACTCTGACCCAGTTTTACGCAGACCCTTTTCAAATAAGATGAGCCTTCATATGTGACATAGCAGGGACGTGCATGTTCTCCTGTCTTCTCCAAAGCCAGGAGGATTTATTTTTTGTGATTAACGATATTTGTTTTCAAACATGTCTTGATGACGAACCATCGCTTGAACCTCAACGTAAGGGTCCATCTTTTGTATGATGAAGTACAAAACACCGATCATCTGAAAGCCCCTTACACAGCTGCATGAATTTAAATACGTTTAAGAGTACTCTTATCTTATCTCAGTTAATTAAGTTTTTGTAAGTGCTTTATCCTGGTCAGGGTAGACTCTGGACCTATCCCGGGAACACAGGATGCGGGGCAGGAATACACCAAGTGCCCTCAAACGGTATTCCAGAGCGGTATGGAAAGTGGACACGTTTACATTCGGAATTGTGTCTGTTTTGGTCGGTCTTCACCCCACTGCAGCTAACTTGGCCAATTTGTGAGACTACCATGCACTTCTGTAAGTCGCTCGGAATAGTGACATCTCCAAACGTACTAAATGCACATACATCATCTGGGGATGTCAAGAATTAGCATGAGATAAATTGCTGATGTCAAAGATAAACACTGATCCAAAAAAACAAACAAATGCACATACACACACACACACACACACACACACACACAGAGAATGTAGCTAATTTTCTCTGTCAGCAGTGTAAGTGAATCACCTGAGCTGGTAGCTGTGTTATAGACTGTAATACATCATACACACTCTAATTGCATCAGATATGTGTGTGTGTGTGTGTGTGAGAAAGAGAAAGAGAGAGAGAGAGAGAGAGAGAGAGAGAGAGAGAGAGTAGGAATAATATATTAATGAGCAACAGAAAAATAGTCTCATTAAACTGTTTTTTGGGGGCTCGAATGCACCTTATGACACTGATGAATTATGAACAGGTGTTCAACTTGCAGAAGATGGTAATGAAGCCACAAAGGTACCTACACACACACACACACACACACACACACACACACAC
>JANDJT010000102.1:3520602-3533770 GCA_024331685.1 Stegophilus panzeri | reverse complement strand
CTAAAACAGGAATACTCCACACGTCTTAATTCCATTTGTGTTTACTTCGAGTATGACTTTAATCGGATTAAGGTCATAAATAATCTCTGTTCACATGCTAGTTTCTTAATCAGAGTATCGTCTTAATCTGGTTCATATCGGATTATTGTTGTCCATGTAAACTCTAAGTCTTAAGGTATTACTTAAGTCTGGTTAGCACTTACATTTTCCATCAACATGTTTATGTATATTTGTGGGGTGACGAGGCATTGCACTAGTACTCGACATACATATAAGAATGCTATATGTGGAATTGTACTGTATTTTGCTCAGTTTTCTCAGTGTGTCCAGGCAATCAATCATGTTTTCTAAACTGTAGTTAGCTAGTACTTGGAGCACCTTGGAGTAAAGGGCTTTAGCATGCCAGGCTTTGACACTGAAACAATTGTCATTTCTGTGATGACACAAACAAAGGCGATAAGACAGGCAATAAGTAAAAAATCTGCTTAGGGGCTGGAAAAAAGTTTCCAAAATGGCATTTAGATAAATATTGATCTAACGTGAAAAGGCACAACAGGACCATGCCAAGATTTTACAACAATGAATTAAATACAGTCTGCCAAAGAACAGTAGCTATTGCTTAAAGCTGGACTGGGGTGTGAGACACACTGACACTATATGCTGTTAGTTCTTGCCCCAATCCCATTGAGACCAACTATATTTTGAGTTTTGGAAGGATTTCTATTTTGTTCTTCTGATCCTGAGCTCGGGTTACAGTCTGTTTGGAGTTTCTCATGTTCTCCCCATGTGGGTTTCCTCTGAGGTCTCAAGATTCTTCCCATCTTCCAAAGAAACATGCCAGTAGGTAGACTGCCTATGCTAAATTGCCCCTAGGTGCAAAAGAGTGTGTGAAAGTGTCTGTGCATGGTGCCCTGTGATGGTCCAGCATCTCATCCAGGATGTATTCCCACTTCACATACAACATTAATAGGTCTAGATCCACCAGGATCAAATGGTTACTGAAGACACCTGGATGAATAAATGTCTGAAAAACATGTTTCTGCTCAATAACTCGTTCACTTTTATGGAGGTATGCCCCACGTCGTCTGTTGTAATTGTCACCTATATATTTACTTATTCTTCTTTTCTTTGTGTGCATACTTTTGTTTGGCCTGTTGTCCATCTGCTTCTACAGCACTTGCATAATTGCTTTCTTCTTCCTTTCTTTGATTGCTGCAGGTGCTAATGATTTAATTGTATCTGCTGTAGTAATGTAAGTGTCATGTAACTTCTGGTTAGATCGAGTTTGCCATCAAAAGCATACCCACACTGCAATTAAAATCAAGGGCCTTCCTCCCAGGATAATTCATCCCAACATATTAATACACACATGATCCCCAGACTAAAAGGTCTGAAGGTGGACACTATAGTTTCTATAGCACCTCGGTAACCCACTTTAACAGTGTGTGAGTTTTGATGCTGGACTACCTTAAACATTACATTACATTACATTTTATGGCATTTGGCAGACGCCCTTATCCAGAGCAACTTACATTTATCTCATTTATACAACTGAGCAGTTGAGGGTTAAGGGCCTTGCCCAAGGGCCCAACAGTGGTAGCTTGGCAGTGCTGGGGTTTGAACTCCTGACCTTCTGATCAGTAACCCAGAGCATTTGACCACTGAGCCACCACTGCCCCATAACACAATGCAAAGTTCTGAGCTGTGGAGCAGAGCCAAGATACAGACATGAATTTAAGGACACTTGCTTGGTTGTCATGTTCATTTCCTGTTCTTATATATAAAGAACATGTACGCTAAGCCAAATGCGAAGCCTTTGTTTTCCTTTCATGTGAGTGTGAGTGAGAAATATATTTCTAGTGAATGTGTTGACTGACATCTGGATTACTGATCATGTGAGCAGTCATGTTTGTTAAACTGCTGAGTTTGGGAAGTGTAGTAATGATGTGACAATCACCATGTAACTGATGAACGCTAGATTACTGTATGTGTCCTAGTTCTTCCCAAATAAATATTGTGAACAGTTGCATAAATTGCCAAATTTATGTTTCTAACTCTTTCACACTTCTGAGTTCACCTGAAATTTTTGATTTACAGAATTGGCAGATCAAAAAGAATTTTTGCAATCGAAAAGAATATAGTATCTGAAAACTCAACCTTGGAGCTCAGATAAAGTACTTTTGAAGTCAAAAGGAAGTTTAATCTTGAGATCAAGCCATTAGAGGCCATTTCACAATTCAGTATCTTCCACTGGAGGTCTCTGGAGCATTTGAACAGAGACTTTTTACAGTGAGACGGAGAGAGAGAGAGCCAGCCTGGAGGCACTTAAAACATAAGCCTTTATGTTGCACTCCCATTTTTTTCCATTTGTCCATGAGTGAAATAAATTGATAGAAATACATTTAGGCCCCAATCACACACTTACAATATTTAGACTCTATGAACTTAACTTCCACTTATTTTGGGAAAAGTCAGGCAGTCATGAGAATTACCAGTATTCCCCGTAAAAATAAATAAATAAAATAAAATAAATACAACTAATAATATTCAAATGAGAAAAAAACATTTTGTATTGTGTATAAAACACTCTGCATAACAATGAGTACCAGCACACTTCAAGCGCTGGTTTAAAGGCAGAAGGTCAGGGAAGAAGTTGGGATCTACTGTATCTGTACATGCGCTTGATACACACAATGCTATCAAGAAGAGACATGCAGTCAGTGATCAGGGCTCAGGGTCAGGAAAGTTCCTGTTAAGGCAGAAAAGGCAGAAAAGTTCCTGACAGGAAAGTAAGAAGGTCCCAGTCAGGACTCTGAGTCTGCTATCTCTTCCTCTACTGGGCATAATCCATATAGAGCAAATCAAATGACTAGCACATAGATGCCTCTTAGCTAGGCGGTAAGAAGGAATGTCTGCAGGTTACGTTTAGAGGGTTTACAGTGTTTAAGTGGGGCGCCTTTTTGTCCTACACCATAGTGCCTGCACACAAACCTGTCAAAAGCTACAACAATTACACTTAAGTATACGTTTAAGTAATTAGTTAAACCATTTTATAAGGTAAAGTTTATGACTTAAACAGGCGTCACTTAATGAAATAAACACCTTATAGTTTCATTAGTTATTTCTGGCATGACTAGCTCCTCTCGGTCTGCACTTTAATGATGTTCTTGAAGCACCTAAGGAACTAAGTGGACCCAGGTTTCAAGACTTTAAATGACTTCATGGTGCTTTCACAATTGAGACTCACAAACTTGCAGTCTTTACATGCTGATTTTATGAGAAATATGAGATGCTAGATGCAGGTTGTGATGTAATGGCCAATAAAACTTTCAACTTCATTTTCCAATTATTATCATTTTGTCAGTCCTACCAAAAAAAAAAAAAACAACATTGACCATTTTAAACGATGTACCATAGTGAAATCAACTGATGTCTCTATAGTCACTCCATATAAAACGTAGGTGTATAGGTTATAAACCACACTTGGTTTATACCCCAAATGCTCAATTTGAGAAAGGGAGACATCTGCAGACATCATGTGACCTTCTGATGTCCAATCTAATCATCTGGATAGTCATCTATGATCATGCAGCTGTCCAGTACATTAAGGATCAGAATCTGTGGTGGTGACGGGCCAGTGGGCTGTGGGGAGATTCTGAGTGCAGGGTGAGATCTTGAGGTGTGAAAAGCCCCTCCTCTCCTTCATTCCTTCTCTCACACTCTCCTTTTTTTTTTTCTTTTTTACATATATTTACATATTTTTCTTAAAGATGAATTCAAGTGCTCTCTATTATTATAAAACTTTGTGCCATCTATCCAAAAGATAAGAAGACATGTACATGAAGCACTTGCTGTAGATTCATGTCAATACAATTTATTGTCCCAGCGATAAAGCCTATGACATAACACACACACACACACACACACACACACACACACACACTCCTCTGCATTCAGACACGTACTATCTCCTAACAGCCCTCCTGTCATATGCCATTTCAAACAGCATGGAGAAATCACAGCAACGGAAGACAATAGCTACTGGCATCGTCTGAACATCATATAACATTATGAGACAAGCAAGACCACAAACAGAATGACCCAAACACATTTAAACCAAATCACACTGGGCACAGAGCTCAGAGTTTTGAGTTGAATGCAAATAAAAGCACACGTTTGTGTTGCATGTGTTCTAGTTCACCGTTCATGAATCTTTCATATGTTTCAGTTAGTGGTGGTTTCGGAGCACTGTTTTTCGTCAAAAGCCTCCGGTGGGGTTGATCAAGTTCCAAAATTAGCCAGACAGTTGTGGAAACTCCTGATTCCCTTCAATCTTACGGTATTCAATCATTATTCGATTTCCATTCACAGCCGTGTAATCTGAGACAACCTAATTAGCGAGCAGATTACAGTCGGACCGATCAAACCTGGGTAATTATCACACGGCGACTCATTTGCATTCACTGCACATGACTTGGCATGTAAGGTTAAAGACATTAATTATTATCATTTGTGTGTGACTAAAACCAACACAAGCAACAGACTGAACCAGATTGAATAAATACGCAGAATAATATAGCTCAGTAGTAAAGATCAGGGGCGTTGGAGATCAGCTGGACTGTTAATCATCCGAGGCTGAGCCCAGATTCTTCCTCGTGCATTTTTTCCAGCTCAGCTAGTGCCCTAAGTTTAGTTTTATGGAAGCTGAGGTAACTTAGCTGTCAATTTATGACATGATCTGTCTGACTGGCCTCGCCTCCATTCACTGAAGATATAAAATTACAACGCCGCCGTCTTCTTTTACTGATGTTCAGTTACGTCGTGACAAACCGCTCCAAATGGTTAATTATTTGGGGCTAAAGAAAAATTTTCGGGGCTACAGCCCCACATGCCCAGGCCAGGTTACGCCCCTGGTAGAGATGCTGTAGCGTGGAAGGGAATGTGAAATAAAATAAGTGAACTATGTATACACACTAGATGCCATTCAGAGTGCTGGAGCTAAATGAACTGCATTGTAATCATCTTCTAGTTCTAAAGCCTAGCTTTGTTAAAGGTTTGTATGTGTTCAAAACATAATGCAAGTATGAGCAATGTGTTTTTCTAAGGTTAAAAATCACTTACAGAACTGTCTATGCAAATGAGTATGACCGAAAAGCAGGTATTAAATTTATAGATGCCTGGTTCTATCAGTTTAAGACAGAATTTTATCATGTTTTCTTAATGAGAAGATTGCTCACGATTAAGATTGCTTTAGTGTTTCAAAATGACAAGACAGTATCTTAAAATGTTAATGTAATACCACAGCAGGAATGGTTTCTTAGATAATCACTGAGTGCTCACACCTCGTATGCCAACAAGATTTAAATAGAACCTATTGTTTCCTTCCCCTACTTTGCATTAGGGGCAGAAAAAGGAAGCTGCAACCAGATTTTTGACAAGGCAGGTTGTGAAAAACCCTCGAGTGACTGCAAAAGACCTCCAGCAAGACTTGGCGGCAACAGGCACTGAGGTTTCAGTGAGCACAGTAAGGCGCGTACTAAATGCAGAAGGTTTCCGTGCCAGAACTCCAAGACATTCACCACTACTGACCCAAAAGCACAAGAAAAGTCGCTCAAAATCATATAAATAAGCCACAGAAGTTTGGGGATTCTGTTCTGTGGAGCGATGAAACAAAATTTTTGGGAACTTTTCGGCTTGATGGATCAGTGGTACGTCTGGAGGAAGAAGAATGAAGAAAGAACACTCTGTCCACAGTCAAGCATGGTGGTGGCTCAGTGATGCTCTGGGGCTGCTCTGCATCCTCTGACACTGGAAACCTGCAGCATGTGGAAGGCAAGATGGATTCATTGAAGTATCAGGAAATCCTGGGAGAAAACATCATTCCATCTGTGAGGAAGCTGAAGCTTGGGCGTCATTGGACCTTCCAACAGGACATTGATCCCAAGCGTACCTCAAATTCCACCAAGGCTTGGTTGCAGAAGAAGTCCTGGAAGATTCTACAGGGCTATCACAGTCACCTGACTTGAACCCCATAGAAAATCTCTGGTGGGCTACGATTCCTCAGGAACACTGCCAGAAGCTATGCATCTTGTTTGCAGCAGGACATAACAGCAAAAGAGTGCTCTACTAAGTACTAAATATGCTTGCCATGAAGGGGATGATTAATTTTGAAACCAGAGAAATCATTATAAGTTTTTAGTTCTTAACCTGGATTTTCCAACTTCCAACTAGGGAAAAAAAAAAACAAAAAAAAACAAGCAAAACAAAAGCTCCCTCAGCTTGGAAATCCTACTTGGAAATTCTCCTCTACTACATATAATGGCCACTCACACCATCAAGAGGAAATAAAAGAGCACACCACTAATTTATATTTCATAGAGGTTTTAATAGTATTTACTTCAGAACAATCAACATAGACATATTAGTTAGTTACATCTATAACACTGACCACACAGTTCACCGTTTTTCTTCAACTCGGACAACTCGTACTGTCATCACTGATGTGCGAGAATAGACCATTACCTTTTCACCACTATCCCAGTGGTCTCATGATGATCTTGTTACTTGTGCTCACTCTGTTTGTCTAAGGTCAACAGAAAAAGATGGAAGCAGCTGAGATGCTGAATATCAGATTTGGCCAGAATTGGTGTCTAGACAAATAGTAGCAGCAGATGATGTGAAAGAAACCCATCACACCAGTTTCATGCCAAACCTGACTCATTTCTTTAAGAGCATCAATGCTGATTCATGTGTTCATTTCAAAAAACATACAAACATTGGACTGAAGGTGTACTGTAAGAAAAAAAAAAAAAAAAACAGGCCTTAATCCTGGCAGCTTGTGTCTTTCGAACTCTGTCGAAGCTATAAACGATACTGTGACATTACTTGTCCTAGAGTCAATGCAGCAATTCAAAACGCATGCAACTTTTGTAAACACCATGCCTTATGCAGAACGCTGTCTCTAATCCAGTCCCAGTTCAGGATACTTCTTATATCAACAGCTTAGGTGACCAAACAATGGAGGGTTATATACCTGGGTTTGGTTACAGTAATTTCACCAGGGTTGTGATATTACTTTCATCTTTCACTGTACATCAACATAGTTGCACCATTAATTTTTCACTAAGTTACTCAGGTATTCAGGTGTAGGGTTTTGGGTTACAGACTGGCAATACATATAATCTGTAAACACCTGGCCCTTGTGATATGTTACAGCTCCCAACATGAGTGCACCTTGTCTGTGGGTAAGATTCATCTGCACACCGAAATGGCTTTTTCCCTACGTGATATGTGACTGCTCTATTTGGTTTCCTTCAAGCATTGTGTCAAAGAACAAAATAATAATAGAGGACAGAATGGGACTTTTTAGACATAATAAACAGGCATGGAAGCCTGGAGCCTAAGTGGAAGAAACAGAAAGAAGAAACAACAATCCATAATGACCGCAAGAGTAATGACAGGGTGAATACCCTAAAGAGAGAGAGAGAGAGAGAGAGAAGGGGATTAGATGGAGAAAGATGCAGGGAGATGGAGGAGAGAGGGGGAGGCAAGATAAAAATATTTTGAAAGAGAAATAGTGAGACTGAGAGAAGAAGACGAAGAGGAAGGTAGTGACAGACGAATGACGCGTAGAGACTCAGACAGACAGGACATGACATAGGAGATAAGAGAAGTAAGATTGAAGACAGGTGGAAGGTGAAGGTGTGTTGATGGAGGGAGGCTTTTACCACTGTCTGAGAGTCTCAGGAGTAGGAGAAGGTGTACGTCTTACATACTGCTGACCATTGCAAAGGAGAAGCTAGGAAAGTTTGTTTTTTTCCCCACAGCACCAACAGTCCTGCACTAATTACTTCCCCTCTGACTACAGCAGGAACAAACAGAGAAGGACAGAGAATAAGGAAGATGTTTTAAACATGTTCAGTATTTTAATATATGTGAATTAAACCCACATTAAACCCACATATTTATCCACCATGTCCTTTTTATGGTCACATTCAAGTGAACAAAGAAGCTCATGTCTCTGTTCGACCTTAATGGTTTCTTTCATGACATTTTCTGACTTTTTTTTAATCTCACAAAGCAAAGACACAATTGAGACTTTAAACCACACACACCAGTGCTTTGTATTACAAGTAACTCAATGTCAAATTCACAATGAGCCCGTGCAGTCAATTAATTCTTATCTGTTAACATTCTAGGATCAAAAAAGGCCCAGTCATGAGCAGTGTGTGTGTACACATTTGTATGTGAGAAGAATTAATTACTATTCTATTTCTATTCTATTATCTATTTCTCAGACAAAAAATGACATTCCGGTGTCCGGATCGCAGATCTCTTTCAAGAACAGTTTAATTGAACAGTTTAGCTGCATAGTTCATCAATAGCCTAATAAAATAGCTAACTTCCAGTAGACGTTTCTGTGCTCCATCTTTGAAGATATCTTTCTCTCTCAGCACATAGAGTAAAATCTGAGTGTCACATAAAGGTGGTTAGGACGGATGCAAGTGCAGATAAGAGCTTTATTATAGGCGAGATAGGCAGACAAATCCAAAACATGAGACATAGGCGTGGTCAAACAGGCAACTGGTCAGGCGATCAGCAAACGGGCATAAACGAGGCAAGGCAAAACACAAAACGTGAAACTAGAAGCAAGATCAAATACCATGAAACAAAACACGATGAACAAAGGATTGGCATGGCGATAACACTCAATACTTCACAGCACATATAGACACACGAGGGGTTTAAATAACAAACGTAATCAGGGGTGAAACACAAAACAGCTGAGAACAATGTGAACACGGGATGGAAACAACCAATGACAATACCGGGGCGGGGACAGGACATGAACCATAACAAAACACAGGTGTCAAAGTAAACAATGTCAATGTCACTGAAAAACCCGGAAGCACGCGCTCGAGCTTCAAGCTCGTGCTTCGGCTTTCAGAGCGTGCCGCGAGCTCCAGCGCTTTGCGAAAGGGGAAATCGTGACACTGACAGACATAGCGTTAATAATAATTACATCCATGATGTCACACAATAAGCAAGTAATTGGTGTAAAGTGGTGCAACAGAAAAGCATTTATCCTATCATCAGGAGATTGAGAGTTTAAATCCCAATAATGCCACAGTCTCCCATGGCCAGGAATCAAGGGAGCAAAATTGGCTGAACTCTCTGGGCAGAAGGGATGCCATAGTCTCTCTGCCCTGTCAATCCCTGAGACACTAGCCAATTGTGGGCATCTGTGAGTTCTTTTACACACAAGAGCACTTATAGTGTTTTTCTCCCTGGTAGGTAAAATGGTAAATGCTGCACTTATATAGCGCTTTTATCCAAAGCGCTTTCCACTGTGTATCATTCACACACACACAGACACACACACACACACACACACCAGTGGTAGCAGAGCTGCCGTGCAAGGCGCTAACTTGCCATCGGGAGCAACTTGGGGTTCAGTGTCTTGCCCAAGGTGGAGTCACGTGGGCCGGGAATCGAACCTCCAACCCTACGATTAGTGGACAACCCGCTCTAACACCTGAACCACAGCCGCCCAAGGTACCTGGTAGGTACCTGTTGTACCTGCTGGTCTGGGTGAACTGACAGGTTCACCAAATTGTGGCTGAAAATGGGGAAACTCTGCTGAATCCTACTCTTTTTTTTTTTACACAATGGCTTTTAAAGATAAGCACTAATGATAATGATAGTGATAATGATAAGATAATGATAGTGCAGTATTTGCCCACTCAATGTATAGACTTCTTTCTCTGATTGCTCATTGGTAAACTGTGAGCTGTAATTTGCTGCAAAATTAACTTAACAGTGTTAGATTTTATCTTTCAGTTCCAAACGATTTTACACAATATAACAAATACAAACAAAATCTAAATCTGTATCAAAATAATAATGAAATAAATGGGATAGTAAATCATTCACTCATTCATCTTTTGTAACCACTTTATTCTGATCCGCTCAAGGCAGAAAATACACCCTAGATAGTATGCCAGTCCACCGCAGTTCACATTGCACACATTCACACACTCTTATAGGCCTACCAACTTAGCATAGCACATCCATAGACCGGCATGTTTTTTGGAATGTGAATCTCAGCAAAGACAATAACCCGACTTCAGGATCAAACCAGCAACCCTGCAGCTGTGAAATGGCAACACTGCATGATCATGCTACCTTGGACAGTAACTCACTAGAAAGTATTTCTGTCTTATATTAATATAATATTTGACAATACTGAGCTAAAGGATGTCTCACAAAGATAATAGCAGTTAACAAAGTCTAAAATTGCTTTATTTAAATCACAGGTTGTTTTTTTTACATACTGTAGAGTAAACTACAATGTAAAGATTTTACTTTCCTGGGATCGCAAATAAGTCAAGATGGCAGTTGCAGCCCTGAAATCAGAAGATGGCTACTCCTGAGAAAAAAAAGCAATGATGAACATTGACAAGTTGATGAAGTCCAAGGACATCTCTTTGACAACAAAAATACGAATCGTCAAGGCAATGGTCTTCCCTGTAGCGATGTATAGATGCGAAAGTTGGACAATCAAGAAAAGTGATCATCGAAAAACTGACTCATTTAAACTTTTGTGTTGGCAGCGGCGTTTGCGCATTCTCTGGATTGCCAGAAGACCAAATCGATCAATTCTAGACCAAATCAAGCCAGAACGTTTACTGGAATCATTTATGATCGAATGGAAGCTCGCATATTTTGGTCACATAACAAGGATTGAGGACTCCCTGGAAAAAGCCATTATGGTTGGAATGATGGAAGGAAAATGAAAAAGAGGTAGACCAAAATCAAGGTGGGTGGATGCTGTCAAGAAAGATACAAACATGAGTTTCCAAGACCTAAAGAAAGCCATCAAGGTCCGAGATCATTGGAGGAACTTTATCCATCGGATCACCAAGAGTCAGACACGACTGATGTATACACACATGAACAACTACCTGACGTGTCATTTGGTGATTCCGTAAATTCCAAATGACTGATCACTTTTAAATGATCCATTAATAGGGTACAAACACATGAAATGTCATTTTTAAGCATTTGTTAATTGTTGAATTCATTTTCTTTCCATTTTTCCCAGTGGCAGTAGGGTAAGAAGTTCATCCCAGACTTTTCTATTCTAGCTCCTCCTGGGGGATCCTCAGATGTTCTGAGGCCAACTATGAGATGCAATTCCTCCAGCAGGTCCTGGGTCTGCGCAAGAGTCCAAGACTCATCAGGATTGTTGAGTTTGTCACCCTATCACAGAGAGTAAACCTAGCCACCCTATGGAGGAACCTCATTTATAAATAACTAGCACGTCTCATCTTCAACCAGGCCAATAGGACCCATATCACACCACTCTTCATCTCCCTCCGCTGGCTTCCTGTAGCCGCCCGTATCAAATTCAAGGCCTTGATGCTCACCTACAAGACCTTGTCTGGAACAGCACCCCCATACCTCAATTCTCTCCTGAAGGCTTACGTTCCCTCACGAAATCTGTGATCGATTGATGACTGACGCTTAGTAGTGCCTACACAAGGTCCCTTTCCAGAACTTTCACACTATCTGTTCCTCAGTGGTGCAATGAACTTCCAACCTCAATCCGGACCACAGAATCTCTCACCATCTTCAAAAAACAGCTAAACACCCAACTCTTCTGCGAGCACCTAACTAACCCCTAAAATTCCAACCCCACATCCTAAAAAACAAACAAACAAAAAAAAAAAAAGAACCTTACTCTGGCTCTTACACCTCTACTCTGCGCACTTTGCTTCTTCTAGAACTCAATTAAAGATCTTGTATGGTAGCACTACTTGTCTTGTTCTCCACTTGATATATCGCTTTGCTTGTATTTTCTCATTTGTAAGTCGCTCTGGATAAAAGCGTCTGCTAAATGAATAAATGTAAATGTAAATGTAACTATTGATTTGTCCATAGGTATTAATGATGTGTTAAAGTTACAAAGTATTTCCAAACCCAAACGCTGAGACTATTCTATGAACGGCGCTGAAAATTTTGCAAAAGTGAAAGGTTCTAATTAAAAATTCAATGCCTTATCAAATGATTGTAAAAGTTATTCAAATAGGCGAATAAAAACAAACATTCGAAATAAAACAGCTAATTATGTCTCTTTTCCTGGGTGAAAAAAAAAAAAAATCTCCGTCTTTGCCAGACTGCTGATGCATTCCAGCTGCGCCATGACAGCTCGGGGGTGTTAGATCCAGCTTTCGATACAACAGAGAGTGTCGTGTCTAAACTCTCTCCAGGGGAATTATTTTCATTTTCCCATTTTACTTTTATCCTCTCACGTATTCAAATGTTCTTATGCTGCAGGAGAAGTACTGACTGATTCGATACAGAAATGATAGCTCATTGCCAATGATCTATTGATCAGTTGACCATTTAAATTTATATGAGATTGTTACCTTTTCCATCCAAATCTAGTTAAGAACACCGAGACGCTTTGTCTTGACTCCAGTCTCTTCCATTGTTTTTTCCCACCTCTTCAGTATAGTACTCTCTTCCTTTCAGTATTTCAGCATCTTCTTCATCTTTGTTCCTTTCACATACTGTCAAGAGTGTTCCTGACATATCTCTTGCTCTCTCTCCTGAAAAATTTAATTATCATTCCCGGGTGAAATATGGCTTGGCTTCCCAAACAGCAGCACTTCCATATCTAGGGGATATATTCCTCTTCAAACTGTAGGTTCACTTCACTGCACAGTCAGAGGCCTCTGTTCCACCCACACAGCCTATATTAATACCACCCCAACACACACACACACACACCACCCTGCAGCAATAGCAATTATGTCCTCAAGCTCTTGCTGTCCAATTTCTCAGAGAAAGCCTACAGACAAACGAGCTTCATGTCACATCTGACTATTCACAGTTTTGCTCTGCATTTCTCTCTCCCTTCTTGTGTGCCTCCCTTTTCCAGTGTCTCTGTTCCTCCAGCAGTGAAATATGTGCAACATATGGGTCAGCCAATAAGAACAAACATCTAATCTTATAAAAAAGTATAGAAAGTAAGTTCAATAAACTGATAAAGAGTTTGCTATTTGTGCATAGAGTGTGTGTCGAGCTACAATATCTCACAAAAGTGAGTACACCCCTCACATTTTTGTAAATATTTGATTATATCTTTTCATGTGACAACACT
>JANDJT010000102.1:3488402-3500636 GCA_024331685.1 Stegophilus panzeri | reverse complement strand
TTATATAAAGATTCTATATATATAAAAAAAAAAAAAAAAAATCATGAATAAAAAGACCTGACAGATGGGTGATGCATAAAGGGAGGGAAAGAAAAAGACAGAAAGCCTTAATGCATCTCTGAAAACATTTTTCAGTGTGAATTGTTTATGTTATCAGGAATTGCATTACACAGAGAGAATCAAAGAACAAATTGTGAGCCTGGCTGACTAGATTAAAAAATAAATAAATAAATAAATAAAAATACACAATAGAACCGGGGACATGACAGATGAAAGATAGTATTCTGGGAAATATTTCTGCCTGAGGTTTGTTTTTTTTAAAATCAAAGCTGCCCCAAATGAAGTTGACGAGGGCAGAAAGTGACTGGGTTCACTGGTGGAACTGCACACTCGTACGGCTCAATCCACTCATGAATATTCATGACTTCAAAAAAAGCAATTATGTCCTCAGTCGGTTCGGATTCCAACAGAGGCGAGACGATACCTGCGTGCATGTGTGTGTGTGTGTGTGTGTGTGTGTGTGTGTGTGTGCGTTGAAATTGCAATTACGCTACTGTCAGCCATAGTGTCTGGGCAAAATATACTGCATGCTGCTTTGGTTTGGAACTTTTTCAAGTAGTTCGTTGAAACCTGATTTTTTTGTTGTTGTTGTTGTTCGGTCACTTTGACTCTAGATTACGGCGATGAGATTTGCCTGAATGCCAATGACACAAGAGGATGCTGGTAATTACAGCCAGCATTATGACTGGTAATTAAAACAGATGATAGCAAGCCCTCAAAAAGAATTATCCAGATGTCCTCATTTGTGGGATATGTATTCAAAATGCATACAGTCTTGATGTCAGATAAATCACTATGTGAGTGTGTGTATGCAAAATAATAGAACGCTGAAATGAGAAATGAGAGAAGGAACTTACAAGCATGAGCATATGAGAGCGAGAGAGAGAGAGAGAGAGAGAGAGAGAGAGAGAGAGAGAGAGATGGATGAAGAGAGCTGTAGGAGAGGTAGAGGGCAGACTGTGAAATACTATGGCTGTAAACTCTCATCATTATTCTTCATAAAGCCATGGTGAGATAAAGTGTGTGAGGAGCATATCTGTGATACTACAGTACAGGTGCAAGAAGTACACAGTCCTTACTCAAGCAAAGGTGCAAATACTATCAAGGCTGAAGTATAGCTTCAGTTTTTTTTGAGTTACAAAAGTACAAACGCTTACATTCTCGTAAATAAAAGAAAGAATCACAAACGAGTGCCTCAAATTATTATGCACTCGTTTTGGAAATTAAATGTAAATCAGTTGCCATTAGTCATGGATCCGAGGATCATGGACGAACATTAATAAAAAGCCGTCTTACATACTATATTATTTTGTCTTCTGGGAAACATCTTTACATCTTATGTAAATATCTTATGTAGTGTCTGAAGGGCGGTACTAAATGAAAAATTAAAAAAGATCTTTAAGCGAAATAATAACAATTTACACCAATCGTCCTGTTCAAAAGTTTACACCCCCTGGCTCTTAATGTATCGTGTTGCCTTCTTGAGCATCAGTGAACGTTTGGACCTTTTGTAATAGTCGTGTCCGAGTCCCTCAGTCGTCCTCGGTGTGAAAGTGCAGGACCTGGAGGATCTTTCTGAAGAACAGTGGGCAGTTTAACTAATCGTTGATCACCCAGGTAACAACACACAGTATTAAGAATCAAGCGTATGTAAACTTTTGACCTGGTTCATTTGTGTAAATTCAGTTATTAATGTGTCTTTTAGTCTATATGTAAACATCTGTTATGTGAAATAGCTTATCTAATGCAGTACTAAATAAAAACAAAATGCAAATTTTTGATAATTTTCTTTTTTTATTATAATTTTGTAGATTCTGCAAGGCGTATGTTAACTTACGAATGCAACTGTACGTACAGTACGTCATAACTGAATTGTTTTGCAGACGTTCCTTAACGTTATTGTTCTCTATTAAGAAATAAACATGTCATTCTTTAAGAAATAAATTATTAGCGTTGACAAATTTCTGTGGTGTAAGAGTTATAAAACTGTGCTTTTATTGGAAAAATAATGAACTTCCTGGCCATGATAGTACCTCTGTTTGGCGGCAGGCCGTGTCACACCACTACATTATTGAATATTTTCCTTTAACAGCATGCACCCTAAGTGTTTCATTCCTTACTAATGACAACTGTACCCATAATCTCTCCAACATTAATTAGCATGACAATACTAGTGCTATACACTATAATACAAACGAGCACTGAAAGCGTCTTACGTGCTTAGATTGTGGTTAGCTGTCGAGATGTAAACTGTACAGACAGTTACAAAATGCTAACAGTCTGTGTTTGTGTGCATGGGGCGGGGTTGGGGTGGGTTATATATTTATCTATTCATTTATTTAAGTAAGATTTCAGGTTGAATTTTTGAATGTCAAAATCTCTTGCACAAAATTAAAAACCTCCCTTTTTTTTCTTTGCTTTTTTGGTGTTAAGTACAAACCCCCTAATCAGACATGAAATGTAAATATATATATATATATATATATAAAGCAAATAAATACAAAGTGATTATGAAATGCTTTGGTTGTCACATCCATTAGAAAACTTTGAACGGACTGCTTGGAACGTTATGAAACATTATATACTACACGAATTGTTTTGAAATGTGTGTTCAAAGTCAAATGACTGAAGAGAAAGAAAATCTCAAGTAGATGCTTGAAAACTCTCCTTGAATAGTGCTTAGATTACATCCCAACTCTGAGACATACACACACACACACACACACACAAACACACACACACACACACACACACACAAACCCCCCCTCATTATATTCATCAATGATGCATTGTTTTCGCTTCGTTTATACTGTTTATCAGTGGGGATGACTTTATTAGCAGGGAAGGTGAAAACAAACAGTATAAATATGTGTATATTCTTGTCAATCTGCTCCTTCATGGTACACAATACACAATACACACACACACACACACACACACACACACACACACACACACACTTGAATCCTGGCCAACTGGCTCACCATCCTGCAGACTTCTCCAATCTGCCAGCTCAACAGGTCGAGCATTAAACCCTCACACACCAGCACGTACACACTGCAGGAACTATGTCAGAGCAGAGGAAGTTTTACAGACACGCAGGCAGGGAAGAGAATACGGAGCACAGTGTGCAGACTGGCATCATGTGCTACAATCTGCCAGCTTAACAAGTCACGCATTCACTTTCCACCTGGCACAAACAAATACAAACACCACACACACATACACACACACACACACACATATTTGTACTGCTGTGGCTCCTCTTGCCCTCTGGACCTGACTGATTCACCCGAATGCTCTGGTCTGTTATTCTCTGCTTTTTAAATCTTGTTCTTATCCTTGTTCCTTTCAAAAGACTCAGAGATAAAGGGACACAAGAACAAACGGGTAGAAAAAAAAGAGGCGCACGGGAGATGAGAAAAGACTGGAGGGCGTCATTCCGAAGTGTTATACAGCTCTCTCACTATATCAGTCAATTTCAACCTGCTTCACAAGGACACCTTCGCATTTTTCTTGTTTTCATACCGGATGATTTGCTGTTACTGAAAATCCAATACGCTGGGAAGTGGAAGGCCACGTGACGAGAGACGGGCAGAAAATCAGAGCGACACTGAAGCTAAATATTTACATAAGATCTTACAAGATCCTATAGTGTTAGTGTATATTTTCTTTATGCATTTATTATCTTCTACAACGCTATTGTGAAACTCTTAAGAGCATAGTTACTCTTTTCTTATCACTCACAAACATTGTAGATACAGCAGGTGTTTTTTTTTTTTTGGTTTTTTTTTCATTGTCTTGTTGTGTTTTGTTTTTTTGTTTTTTTTCAACCAAGGACACACAGCATTACTGTCATTTCAGAGGCGTTTTACACTCGTCCGCAGGCATATACAAGAGAACTGTGGAGTCCATTTTGTTCCATCCGCAATCTTATGATACCTAAAAACCTCGTGTCAATGTATAATATTATCGATGTACCGTTTTAGAGTGAAAATGAGAAAATTCGGCACTTTATATTCATGTACAGTACTTGTAGAGGTCACTGGAAAAGTCAAGATGTCTAAATGAGCTTGGAGTCACATGAAAAGCTAGACGTATAGTCACTAGATTTATATCTCATGTTCACATCATTAAGGAATTGTTTTGTGTTTCTAACAGAACAGGAACCAAAATCAAATGTGAGAAACAGAAAACCTACACACACACACACACACACACACACACACACACACACACACACACACACACACACACCTTCAAATGAAAACCAACCTCAGCTTGACATCAGTGTCTGGCAATATCTTCATAAACATCATACACAGATCTCTGTCTCATTAATTATGAAACAAGCGTTGAATTTCAGATCACGCACACAGATCATTACTCTCTATAACACACTGATGTTTTGTTTGTCTATTTATTGCTTCATATTTTTTTTCGAATCCTTATTTTTACATGGAGCACACTCCATTTGATATTCAGCCACAAAAAAAACAGTGGCAGAAAACAGAGCCAAATGTTACCCATTCACTCCAGTAAGATTAAAAAGCACTCCATGTTAAAATTACTTTCAAAAGTGCAATTTATTCAAAAAGCCACTGAGACTTGACATGTTATACACTAGAGTTTGGACGCATGAGAGTGCAAAAGAGCGTCATCAATATGTAGTTTTACATTTCGCCTTCAGAAATTCACGTTAATTTTAATCCAGGTTCTGATGGTCAAATAGTATTGAACATGTTATCATTTTATGAGAAATCTTGCGCCATTTTAATGTAAATAGGAAAAAAAAAAATGTGCTAGAGGATGGGTTAGGGCTGGTGAAAAACATGCTCTCGGGCTGCCATTTGATGATCCTGGCTTAAGGGTTTAAATGGACAAACTATTTATGACACAAGAATAAAAATCAACATGTAAGCTTAATGAACTGTCATGGCAGCAGATATATAACCTTAAGGAAATTGGAGAGTCAAAAAGGACAAAACATAACAGACAGATGATGCACAGAATAGGGTGAATAAAAAAATATAATCTGGGATGACATGTCAGAATAAAAGGTATTATGTAAAACTTCACTCTCTGTCTGCTTTAGTGTTTCTCCAGCACAAGCTGCACTGTGATTGGTCAGCGGTCCATGGCCCTTCTGTTCAAGTGCTTAACCACTGTCACGATTTCCCCTCGCGCTTCCGGGTTTTACAGTGACATTGACTTTGTTTACTTTTGACACGTGTGCATTTGTTATGATTTCTGTCCTGTCTCCACCCCTGTATTATCATTGGTTGTTTCCCTTACGTGTCATCTTTAGTCTCAGCTGTTTTGTGTTCACTCTTGATTACGTTTATCTTTTAAACCCCTCCTGTTTCATTGTTAGTCACAAAGTATTGTGTGTGTGAGTGTATTCACCGTACTAAGCCGGTGTTCTATGTTCTCGTGTCTAGTTTTGATCTCGCTTGTAGTTTCTTGTTTTGTCTTGCCTGATTTATGCCCATTTGCCGTTCGCCAGAATATTTTCTTGTGGACTGCCAGTTTTATTTTGCGAGCCTATCAGACCCCGAGCCTGACGAGAAGCAATGGCTCAAGTTCATGTGGATCCGGTTCTTCGCCCCAGCCCACCATTGGACACAGCTCCTAGTGGCCAAGGGATCTAGGGAGCGTGAGAATGTAACTCAGTTTGTGGGACTATTTGAGTTGGCGTTTGGGAGTATAGTATCCAAGGCCGACCTGGAACATTTTTTCGGGGGGGAGGGGGGGTGTCAGCCTGGCAGATAAACCTGCCCTGCTGTTCACCACCTATTATGAGCAGGCAGACAGGGTAGCCTCCACAGCAGAGCTCCAGTCGGTAGTCAACATGGCGACCTCATCTCCAGAGCTCCAGAACGAGACCCATGAGGTGGTCTCATCTCCAGAACTCCCACGAGGTGACCTCCCACGTCAAGTTCCAGTCGAAGGCCTACAAGATGGCCTCCTTAGCCATGTTCCTGTCCGAGGTCAAAGAGACAGCCTCCCGAGCCGTGTTCCTGTCCGAGGTCAAAGAGATGGCCTCCCAAGCCAAGTTCCTGTCCGAGGTGGAAGAGACGGCCTCCCGAGCCAAGTTCCTGTCTGAGGTTGAAGAGACGGCCTCCCGAGCCAAGTTCCTGTCCGAGGTCGAAGAGACAGCCTCCCGAGCCAAGTTCCTGTCCGAGGTGGAAAAGACGGCCTCTCGAGCCAAGTTCCTGTCCGGGGTCGAAGAGACGGCCTCCCGAGCCAAGTACCTGCTAGAAGCCCATGAGGTGGTTTCATCTCCAGAGCTCCAGCATGAGATCGACGAGACAGCCTCCCAAGCCATGTTCCTGTATGTGGCTGATGAACACCAAGTTCCTGTCTGACAGAATACTTCACCGCACCATGGATGCAGCAGGAAGATCGAGGAGATGTCACACCAGGGAAACCAAGTTTCAACTGTGCCAGCCTTTGATTCGATCCAGTTTCCTTAATGGACTGCCATGGAGCTCCTAGATCCTTATGATGGATTTTTTGGATATCCTGCATATTTACTTGTGGACTGCCAGGTTTTTTTTTTTGTGAGCCTAGCAGACCCCAAGCCTGATGAGAAGCAATGGCTCAAGTTCATGTGGTCCTGGTTCTTCGGCCCAGCCCACCAGTGAACGCAGCTCCTAGTGGCCAAGGGATACAGGGAATTTGAAAACGTAACTCACTTTGTGGGACTATTTGTGATGGTATTTGGGAGTCTAGAATCCAAGGCCGATCTGGAACATCTTTTTTTTGTTGGGGGGGTATTCAGCCTGGCAGATAAACCTGCCGTAACATTCACTGCTTATTATGAGCAGGCAAACAGGGCAGCCTCCACAGCAGAGCTTCAGTTCGAGGTCAATGTGGTGACCTTATCTCCAGTGCTCCAGCACGAGACCCACAAGGTGGTCTCATCTCCAGAACTCCCGTCAAAGGTCAATGAGGTGACCTCCCACGTCAAGTTCCAGTTGAAGGCAAACGAGATGGCCTCCCAAATCAAGTTCCTGCTAGAGGTCAATGAGATGACCTCCCATGCAAAATTCCTGTCCAAGGTCGACGAGACACCCTCTCAAGCCAAGCTGCTGTCCGAGGTTGACGAGACAGCTTCTTAAACCATGTTCCTGTCTGAGGTCGAGAAGAGGGCCAACCAAGTTCTGCTCACGCCTGAGTCTGCTGACATGGCCAACCAAGTTCTTCTATCCTGTTCTGCTGAGGACGTCGCTCTGCCTTCCTGTTCCACCGTAGCTGACGATCCAGCTTCCCACGCCTGGGTGCTGCCTAGGGACCCTGGCAAACCTGCCCCAGCCTAATGCCTGCTCCTTCGCTCTTTGAGTTGCCTGCTATCTGTGGGACAATGCCTGCCTTGGGACCTAAGGGGCTGTGGAGACATTTTGCCTAGAGGGCCAGGACTGCCCGGGGAGGTAGTGTTTTTGGCGCTCCGGGAGTAGCGTGGGACCACGCACCATGCTCCGAAGCTCGAAGCACGAGCATGCGCCTCCAGGTTTTTCAGTGACATTGACTTTGTTTACTTTTAACACGTATGCATTTTTATGATTCTGTCCAGTCTCCGCCCCTGTATTGTCATTGGTCATTTCCCTTATGTGTCATCATTAGTCTCAGCTGTTTTGTATTCACCCTTGATTACATTTGTCATTTAAACCCCTCGTGTCTCATTGTTCGTCGTAAAGTATTGTGTGTGAGTGTATTCACCGTACCAAGCCGTTGTTCTATGTTCTCATGTCTAGTTTTTATCTTGCTTCTAGTTTCTCGTTTTGTGTTTTGCCTTGCCTCGTTTATGCCCGTTTGCCATTCACTTGACCCTTTGTTGTTCTGACCATGCCTGTGTTTCATGATTTGGATTTGTCCGCCTATCTCATCTCTAATAAAGCTCTTATCTGCACTTGCATCTGTCCTAACCTCCATTAGGTGACAACCACTAACATTCAGATACATACAAAATAAATCTCTGTGCATATCAACCATAAATGGATTTAATAGCTAACTAAATACAATTTAGTTTTTTGTTTTTTTTTAAGTTATAATATATACTTTCAAAACCACGCAGCATTTCTATCTATTCTGATTTTCCTCCCATTGTCCCAGTTTTTCCTTGTCTGTCCCAGAAAGTGTATTTGCATTTGCCAGAACATTGTAGTTCTATTGGAGTTAAACTCTACACATTAGCTATTTCTGAAACCATTACAGACATCCCCTTCGTTGGTAGAAGAAAAGAAAGAGTGGCCTGTACAATCAAATCATTTCTGACAATCATACTGCTACCAAGTAGACCACTGGATCACACATCCTTCCTTACTATTTAGCTTATTAACCATATTGCACAGGAGAAAGTGGTAACAAAGTTTTATGTTAAGTCCTGAAGTGTTTTATGCCTCATACACCACAGTGATTTGCTAATTATTATCAATTTAAATTTATTAATGGAAAATCTGTTTTTTAACCATTTATACTGTTTAATGTTGTCGAACATATGCTATATTCTTAACTTAATTAGACAAAAAAAAAACTGCATCTTGTCATCTTAGAAACTGGAAAACACAAAGTCCACTGTCCTGGAGCATTGACTGACTGTTACAAAGAGCTGACACTGGAGACTCCTTCCTTAAATGTTAAATAAACATCTCCTTACAGAAAAGTTCCCCATATCGATATTTCTCTCTACCCACTATCGACAACTTGTACTACAACAACTGCTGCATCCGCAAAGCCACCAGTATTGTGAACTATCCCTCTCACCCCCTCATGGACTTTTCACCCTCTTGCCATCTGGAAGAAGGTAAAGGAGCATCCGTGCCACCATCAGCACACTTCGCAACAGTTTCTTCCCTGAGGCAGTCAGATATTAACACCCTGCAGCCTCCCAACACTCACCTGAGCTAGTCAAACACCTAACCTATTATGACTCCATACCACTACACACCTGCACCTTGCAAAGCTGCATCAGTCACTTTATGAAACACTCAACTTATTGCTGCTAAAGATGTACCTATTGCTATTACACAACCAAATAGTTTACCATTTACAGCCCATGTTCTGTGTTTTTATTGTCCTAGGTATTTATTATCCTGTGTATTTATTGTTGTCTTCTGTGTATTTATTGTCCTGCACTTGTCTCACACTGTTGTGTATTTGGACTTTATGTAGTCTTGCTTACTGTTGCAAAATGGTCCTAGAGAAACAACATTTCGTTCCAATTTATACAAGCTATATAGAGGAATGACAGTAAAAAACAGGGCACGGTGGCGTTGTGGCTAGCACGTTTACCTCGCACCTCCGGGGTTGGGAATACAATTCCCACTTCCACCTTGTGTGTGCAGAGTTTACATGTTCTCTCTGTGCTTCTGGAGTTTCCTCTGGGTACTCCGCTTTCCTCCCCCAATCCAAAATCATGCATCGTAGGCTAAGTGGCATCGCTAAATTGTGAGTGTGTGTGGAATTGTGCCCTGCAGTGGATTGGCACCATGCCAGGGTGTCCCCCGCCTTGTGCCCGAGTCCCCTGGGATAGGCTACAGGCTCCCCGTGACCCTGGATAAGTTTTATGGAAAATGGATGGATGAATGAGACAATAAAAACCCAATTGAATTCTTTCCATCAATCCATTTTCTATACCGCTTATCCTACACAGGGTCACGGGGGAGCCTGGAGCCTATCCCTGGGGACCCACTTGACTTATAAATATAAATTGAGCTATTTATTATTCGTTTTGGATTGTGGGGCGTGTCCACCATACAAGCGCCTGTGAATGAGCTGTTACCATAGAAACAACCTGCAATTTTAATTGCAGCTGGCACTACTGTCAGAGCTCCTGTTACAGAAAATTTATCAACACCTTCGGATTTGAATTTAACAGTGATGTGGTATACAGAAATGTGTATGGACCAAACAGACAGTGTCCTTCTGCTTTGCCTTTGTCACAACATTAAGGAGTGTTACCAAACATAGTGAAGGACATAGCAACATGACCAGCCTTTTTTTGTGTATGCGTGCGTGTGTGTGTGTGTGTGTATTCCTTCATTCAATAATCACCCAGTCATTTGGCTGAATTATCTTATGAAGGCCTAACTCATGACTCGTCCATCTTTCAAACTTTTCCACCTAGGACTCTAATACCGACTGTGTGTAGACTCTATAAGACAGGCTTAAAGTGTTTAAAAAGGCATGAAGACAAATGAGCGGATCCGACACTGAGACTCCTAATCTGTTTGACTGTGTGCTAAGGGAAGGTTTAATGTTATCAGGACACACAGCTTTGGCTGGGAAAAATAAAAAAAAAAGATTCAAACCTGGGGCTTCTTTATAAACTTTGGCCTCGAAAAAGTATGCATTATTCCCCCATGCACACATGGAAAGTTCTAAGAAATAAACTTGACTGGGGATGTGTATAGCGCCAAGCATACTCTTGACTGTGTACTGATGTGTGTAATTTACCGCATTCAGTGGTGAGTTAATGAGCTGAACTCAACGCTTCAGAAATATACTCATCATTGGCTCCATCATTCATGATTACGGTAGAGTTAGCTCTGAAAAGAGTTAAGTACTCCAACTGGAGTTAATCGACAGGCTAAGTGCTGGTCAATACATCTCAAGCCCTTTCCAATACAATCATGTGCCTTGTTCTAGACAAAAATGTGTACTCGTATTGTAGAACAACGGACAGCGAAAGAGGACATGCATTTGTATGGACTACAAAGATTTATTGTCTCATGATCGCTTGTAAGTATGTGAGATTTGATTTGATTTGAATCGACGACTCTCCCCAGTGATGGCTTGTCATGATTTTAGATAACAGGATTAAAGTCTAATATATATTAATACCATGTCAGGGAAACTATTACGGTTAGGCAATGCAATTATATCACAACGTCTCTTCAATGGCATGATAAATGTCAATTTGCAGCAATCAGTGGTTTTCCACATACAATTCATACAATTGACTGTATTTATCGTTTCATAAAGGGTCAGTCAGGGAATAATTTTTTTAAAATAATGATCATTTTTCATATGCAAATGATCTGTGATGCGCAAGATGGGTGGCAATTACATGCACATGATCTTAAGCTGGGACTGTGTATAGGAGTCTCCGGACACATTAGTTTCATTATGATGTGCTTATGGTCTAATACTGCATCATGTGTGCGCATATTTGCATTGCTTTAACTCCATTCTGTAATTTCTTCCTTCTCACACTATTGGCCAAATTCTTGCCTCTGGACCATTAGTCTACTGTCAGCGAAGTGCTGTTGTGTACAGAATCAAACAGTTGCTTGACAATAGCAGCAAATGACAGCTGTCCTGAGTCGAAACAATGGCCATATAAGGTCATTTTTAATTTCATGTTATCGCATTGCTTTGGTTTACATGGCCATTGCATGCAAAAAAAAAAAAAAAAAAAAGTTGTCATCTTTTTGAAAAACCAGAATATGGTCACCCTATATGTGTGAAACAATTACTGAGTAAGACTGGAGAATGTAAAGCAGATGAGCATGATCTGAACTCACCTCTGAAGCTTTCAAATTCCCTTAGCTATTCATAATGTCATGTAATGGAGGATCAGATGGATGCAAGTGCACTATAAGATTTTATTAAAGAGACAGGCAGACAATTCCAAATCGAATGGTAAAAACGTAGTCAAAAAAACAAGCAAGGAGTCAGGCGTTTGGCAAACAGGCATAAACAGGGCTTAGACGAGAAGCGAGAAACACGTGGAAAAAACAGGATCAAAACCATAGAACAAGGATCAAAGGCTCAGTATGGGTCCGGCAATAAACACACGAAATACACAATACTTCGTCCTGAACAAAGACACACAAGGGGCGAAAATACTAACGTAATCACGGGTAAAACATAAACAACTGAGACACATTAGGAGACAACCAATAACATAACAGGGGTGGAGACAGCACAGAAACCAAAACAAAACACACATGTCATAGTAAACAAAGTCAATGTCAGCCCAGAAGCACGTGGACACGCTTCGGGCAGTTCATACACGCTAAATGCAGCGCGAGGGGAAATCTGTGACACATAACAATGGGTAAGACCAAGGAATATAGCTGTGAACTGTGGCAAAAGGTTGTTGAGCTTCACAAAATGGGAAGTGGCTATAAGAAAATAGCACACGCATTGAAAATGCCCATTTCCACC
>JANDJT010000102.1:3455704-3472574 GCA_024331685.1 Stegophilus panzeri | reverse complement strand
TCTCTCTCTCTCTCTCTCTCTCTCTCTCTCTCTCTCTCTCTCTCTCTCTTTGTTTCTGACTCTCTCTCTCTCTCTCTCTCTGTTTCTGTCTGTCTCTCTGTCTCTCCCTTGCTCTGTCTCTCTGTCTCTCTCTCTCTCACTCACTCCCGCTCTGTCTCTCTCTCTATCCGTCTCTCTCTCTCTCTCTGTCTCTCCCTGTGTGTTTCTGTCTCTCTGTGTCTCTCTCTCTGTGTCTCTCTGTTTCTGTCTCTCTCTCTCTCTGTGTCTCTCTGTTTCTGTCTCTCTCTGTCTCTCTGTTTCTGTCTCTCTCTCTCTCTCTGTCTCTCCCTCTCTCTGTGTCTCTCTGTTTCTGTGTCTCTCTGTCTCTCTGTTTCTGTCTCTCTCTCTCTCTCTGTGTCTCTCTGTTTCTGTCTCTCTCTCTCTCTGTCTCTCCCTCTCTCTGTGTCTCTCTCTCTCTCTGTGTCTCTCTGTTTCTGTCTCTCTCTCTCTGTGTCTCTCTGTTTCTGTCTCTCTCTCTCTCGCTCTGTCTCTCTCTCTCTCTCTGTCTCTGTCTCTCTCTCTCTATCCCTCTCTCTCCCTTGCTCTGTCTCTCTGTCTCTCTCACTCCCTCTCTCTCTCTGCAGCAACACACACACAAGCAGTAACATCATCAGTATTTCCATCCTTGATTCATTTGTATACACAGCATAATGAGGATAGTTAAACATGAACAGTGGATAACATAATACCACAAAAATTACACTGAAATCCAGACTGAAATCCAGAATACATGCATCGTTTGAATCATCCTGAAAATAGCAGAACTGGATGTAATATGCATGTGTTGGGAGTATCATGTGCTGGGTGCATATATATATACACATATTATATACACACACACACACACACACACACACACACACACACACATATATATATATATATATATATATAGGTTAAACTGTTTGAATCAGTCTCATGGGAGGTGGCTTAAAACAAGGTTCAAAATGTTTTTGTTTATTGAAATGAGATAACAATTAATCCCTCTTATTCACAGTTCTAGACTCCAGTCTATTGGGGTTTTTTGTTGTGTGTGTGATTTTCCAAAAAAAATTACTTCACCAGAAACATTGACAGACAGAAACTGTAGAAGCCAGGCTTAGCAATGAAAACAATGAGTATTTAATAATTAGACTTAAACTACTATAACATATCAGGTTATTGTTAAAGCACTCAGCACAGAGGCCTCTCCTTCTATTCACACACTAATCATTGTCATTCTCTGAGACATGTAATGCAGATGATGTAATGCAGGTTGAATAATTCGACTCTTTTGTGGGGGGGTATTTAGTTCAGAAGACGGCATTCTGGATGCTCTCAGAAAGTGATTTTCCTTCAGTAGGACGGTTATAACATTATGGCTGATATAGATGTATATCTGGTGTAATCTGTGCACAATAAAAAAACAATACTCTCATTATTCTGAATTTGGAACAGTAATTTAGTGTCATGTATATGAATAGATTGAATGTAAATCATTGATAGCATGTATTAATGTTAGGCAGATTGTTTTCATTACCTGTGAATATGTGGATAGACAGACAACTGACTCTCTTTTTTCCCCCCTTTTGGTTTGGGATGTGGTGGTACAGTATAATTAGCTCTAAAATATGCAAATTGTCGCTTTTGTGTACTGAAATAGAATCATAATTGAAATAAATATGAAACATAGCCATGATGTGCATTTGCTTGGTGTAAGTAACAAGTATTCTCTTTATTTTCCTCACCTATGATCTGTGACTTGAACAGACGCTTGGTAATGGTAGTAATGATAGAAACGAACTAAGGAGCTGTACTGAAGAATTATTCAGTTTGGATTAGTTTGTCGATGGGATGTTGGTAATACATTTTTACATGTGTCCTCAGGGATAAAAATCCAGACAGCTATAAAAATGACCGCAGGAGCAGTGAGTTTGAACCCAGATGTTTGTGTCACACGGTCATGTGATCACACACCGTTCTAAACATGGTGTCCAAAGGTGCATTCACAGATACAGCGACTCGCTGCGAGAAAGCGACCGGAGACGATTCATTTTCGATGAGAGTTGGCGATTTCTGGCGACATGAGCGACAGCGACCCTTTGGTAACTTTATGCAAATTTGGAAGAACTTGGTGCATCGACTACCAATGGGAGCGAAGACAGTAGAGCATACATGATCCGTAGCCAACGTGCTCGCTAGCAGAAGCAGCACCATTGCGGAAATAGGCAATTAGCTTAGCTTAGCGTAGGGTCTTAGCGGGTTTAAAGCAAAATATCAACAACAAAAAAACTAATAATAATAATGAAACACGTTCACTTTTTTGTTGCAATCAAGCAAAATCCCAGTGTAGCTCCTATCTTGGGTGAATTGTCCGGCTTGTCGCTAGTCAATGACACCCTGATGGTTATGCTCACTTACTGAGATAGGAGCTACACTGTAATTTTGCTCAATTGCAACAAAACGTGAGTGTGTTTCATTATTATTATTTTGCTTTAAACGCGCTAAGGCCATAAGCTAAGCTAAGCTAATTGGCGCCTGCACTTTTGCCGCAGATAGATGACCGCAATGGCAAAGAGCGTACACTGCTTCTCCTTCATCTCCTAGGATATGATGCATATATACACTGGTGAATTTTGTACACAAACGATCTCCCTATAGAATGTTTCATTTTAGCGGCAAGAAAACTGGTTTGTTGGCAAAAGTGAAATGCTAGTTGCACCACCCATGTTACTATGACAACCAGTAGTAGGAACGCCTACTGGCGACTTCATAGTACAGAGACTGGGGAAGTGTTTAAAATCTGGGGGAGAGTCACTGATACACATGCTACGATACTGAATACGGAAAGGAGCAGCTGTCGAACTTCTTTTTTTGTTCAACATAAGGCATAGAAAATCACAGACGTGTATTCGGATGGGACTAAAATGATCAGACGACTGTAGGTAGGTAGGCAGTTCAGACTATACGTTTCTCAGAGTAGGATGGAGAAAAACAGCAATATGGCTGATCAAGAGAAGGTAATAAAATCACGTAGGAACATGTGGGAAATTACCCCAGGACCCCATGTCAATTTAATCCTGTCTGGATAGGGCTTAAGATCACCCAGTGACCTAGTTGACCTAGACAGAATGTATACTGGGCAGTGGTGGCTTAGCGGTTAAGGCTCTGGGTTACTGATCAGAAGGTTGGGGGTTCAAGCCCCAGCACTGCTAAGGTGCCACTGTTGGGCCCTTGAGCAAGGCCCTTAACCCTCTCTGCTCCAGGGGCACTGTATCATGGCTGACCCTGCACTCTGACCCCAACTTCCTAACATGCTGGGGTATGCGAAGAAAAGAATTTCACTGTGCTGTAAAGTATATGTGACCAATAAAGACTCATTATCATTATTAGCAGACTACATATCCACACACACTATGTTGAATAATGCTTATTCTTTAATAAAGTAAATCAAATAATATAATAATAATAATAATAATCCAAAACATTACACTGAAGGGAACAAACACAACACTTACATTTAAAACAGTGGAAAAACCCCTGTGTTCCACTCATACAGCAATCACAACACTGTTCATGGGGCAATATTTTAACATTTGAGACGCAGATGTTTTATAGCAGCTGAAGTTTCAAGACACTTAGTAGTCACTACTATTGATCACATTTTTATTGTTCTGCTGAACCCCCAGAGCTCTGTGTGTGTGTGTGTGTGTGTGTGTGTGTGTGTGTATATGTGTGGTAAAGAAACATTTACCAGAAGCCTATTAGAGCCCATTAAGCTGCACATTGCTGTACTAGATTTAATAAAGCCTCTCCTCTCTCCTCTTCCTCTCCCTCCTCCTCTCTTTCTCTCCATCTCACTACCTCTAGACGGCAACTAAAAGCCTGTCTGTGTTCTCAATTCTTCCACACCGGTCCACTATCTTTTCCCTCTGTTCTTCTCTCGTAACTGCGTCTTTCATCTCGTCGATACCATACGATCCCCTCAGTTGTTGACCTTTAGTTGCTCAGTTCTGACCTCACTGAGGTTCCCTTTAACATCTGGTAACAGTAGAAACCACCAGGTGTTCAAAAATGTCTGACCTGATGACACAGTTCTGCTTTACTGCTCCACTGTATACGTTTGCTCGTGCTGATGATTTGTGCAAAGACGTACTTCGCCCACGTGTGCATGCTATATTCCGTATGGCTCGTTTGGTCTCTATCCTGAGAGCTATAATGAGCCAATCCATGATATTTTATATCTTTGTGTATCTTCAGAGTGAAGCAGATTTGCTAGAGATTGATCTACTGAGACTGAGAAGAGGAAGCAAATCGAGAACGTAATAAGGCAGTGTTCCAATCATCTCTCCTACTAGGGATGTAAATACATTATTCAAATGAAGAGATAAAGTGTTTTTAAACAAATACATTAACAGATACTTGTAAGAGTGATAATATTTTGTTTTGTTTTGTTTTTCAAGGTTCACAGGGCATCTGGGATACTATGGTATGTATCTAAGAGGTCATGTGATGAGTCTGAGGTTTTTACTTTCATGGGGGAACAAGCGAAAGTAAAATATGTCAGATATGAAGCTCACAGGACAAATAAAGCCCATGTACACTGGTCATTAACATGAACATGCAATTTTTCTTAGTAGCTCTGTTGGTGTTAGTGCTGACAGGAACCTCATTATAAATACATGAGGAATGTATTCTTTAAGGAACTGGTATGAATTCCAACCAGGAGTCAGTGACTATGTTTACATGGAAAGCAGTAATCTAATTATTGACCTTATTCTGAATAAGACAATATTCTGATTAAGGTGTTTACATGAGTCGCTTTTAGAATATTCCTTTCATGTTCCCGTTTTACGTGTTATAGAACATAGATCGATTGACGGTACACGTCATTACGTCCCCACGCCACGCCGTCCGACGTTCCCTCCAGAATTTCATATATCAACATACAGTTGTTCTTCGTTATGGTACCGTATACAGTTTTGGGTGTATCATGTTTAATTTTATGAATGCTTCAAGTGCATTCAATTATTTGTCATGCTGTACGTGCAAACAGACGACTGCTTGAAGTCGTGGGCTGCGTCCCAAACCGCGTACTTACCTACTATATAGTAGCTGAAATATGTGTATTTAGTAGTATTATATATATATAAAATGTATATTTTCACATAAGGCTTCTAATAGTTAGTTAATCACAACCTCATCTTCTCATGCTGCTCCTGGAGTCTCCAAGGTTTGCACACATCTTTAACACACCTGATCTAATTTCATCAGCTCATTAACAAGCACTTCATGGGGTTGGGACGGGTGAGAGTACATGAGACACCTGATCAATCACGGTAGCTGGAATCTATCTGCAATTCCTTCAATTGTCCCAATCCTACTGTGGTACTTTTAGTACTGGAAAATATAAGAAAAAGTGTAACTCATATCCCAGGTCACCATCTAATGAGCTCATATCAGCTATCAATACAGTGATGTGATTATGTATTGAACCGTCATTAACTGCTTTATCCCAGTCACAACTGTAATGGATCTGGACCAATCCTGCGAACTCTAGATACAAGGCTGGAAGGGATTGCAGGGCATCAGACCAGTCCATTGCAGGGCATCAGACATTCTCACACTCACACACACACACACACACACACACACACACACACACACACACAAACATTTGCATGCATATTCATAAAATAGGTCCACCTACAGATGTTTTTTAAAAGGTGGGAGGAATCCGGAGAACCTGAAGCAATCCCACACAGACATGAAGAACGTTTAGTCCACAGACAGTAACCTGAGCTCACGATCAAACCCTAGACTCTGGAGCTGTGAGAAAGAAATGGTACCATGGTACCAATTATGCATATTGCTAACTATTTTAATAAGGAGTGTACTACTCCTTAAGTATAGCAAATAATTTGATCGTCATTACACACTACAAAGAGGCGTGCGCGATCGGACAACACTAATGCGAAAACGGCTGGTAATAATTGAAAAATACACTTGAACAATTACTTGTAAAAATGGCACAGATCCAGGACCTGCAGGGAAGAAATGTTTTTCAGTATTCCATGCCATACACTGACTGTAAATAAAGCATTCTCAGAGCTTATAAATGGCTTTTTTTTTTTTTTTCTTTTCGAATCTGAAGACTGCTTTCATAATGCTGTATGTGTTTTCAGCTCCATGTGATCTTTTTCAGCGGTATAAACTTACTTATACACCAGGAACCATTTAGTGGACCCATTGATAACACATTTATCATTCTCTCTCTCTCTCTCTCTCTCTCTCCCACACACACATTATTGAAAAGGTACACACGTTCTCATAAAACCCCTCTAAGCACACCAATCCAGCAGTGTTGTAAAAGTGTCTCAGGCATGCTTCATCAAACCAGTGTAATCACACATAATCTCAGCCCACACACACACACTTGTCCGCACATAGTCATCTCTTGAAGGAGGTTTCAACGTTTACATGTGTAAAATGTTCTTAAGATATTGCAGAATGGATGGAAAAAGAGACCAATCAGCTGTGAGCAAAGCGATCTAAATCCGATGCATCAAAATTAACCCTTTAGTGTTTGTAGCGATGGCTTCACCGTTTGTGGAGAATCCTGTGGAGCACTTTGAAGAAGGGCACTTTGAAGGGAAAGAACTATTAGGGACAGACACAATCCCCTGGCTTTTCCCGATGACCGTCCGAACGAAAGATAGCAATTTTTGGCAATTTTTTTGTTTATCTGCGCCTGCTTCTTGAGGCACACATTACAAATCGGACACTCCGAAGCCATGCTCATACTGTACCACAAACTGCACTGCTTTGCGATTCTTTGCGAGTGGCGCTGATGTAAATCTTTTCTGGATGAATAAAATGCTTCAGCTTCACCAGAAGTAAGATGTTTGGGGAATCAGGAGACCAAGAGTACCAAGGGTATAGTCAGAGAGATGGTTTATTATGCTCACAAAGACACCCTGGGCACTACAGCGCTTCGTAGTCTCAATCTTAGTCTAAACATAAGTTGGATACAGTTGGCTTTTGTACATGTAAGCGACATACCCAAGGCCGGTTAAGGAAAACATGAGAGGAAAACAAAGACAAAACACCTTGACAGAAACCCAAAAACGTCATGCGACCATGAGTAAGCAAAAATCCCACTGAACTGATCTTAAATTATTGAATCAATCATGGAAAATAAGGGAAAATGTTTCACTGCACCTACATATATGCATGCGGTAGCATTATTCCTGTCCTAATATATTTTCACAAATTGATATTAATTTTATTAATATTTCATTTCAAAATGTACATTTATATTAAGTGAAATGATACGGAATATAAGTTGGGGTTATAAGTTTTCAATCCGTTTATTCTCATTGTGAGCCTATAAAAAAAATAAACGTGCACGTTTACACAATCCGCAATCTTCCCGAGCTTCGGCGGCCGTAACGGTGTTGCTTTTTGCGGCTAGTGTAGGTTTAAATTCCTCATATTTCCACATAATAATTTCTTGCTCTTCAACCAAACGTATGCACACCTGCTTTTTTCCAATGTCGGACGCTATTGGCTATTCGCTGCAAACGTCTGGCTCTTATGTGCGCACGCACAATGAGTAAACATTGATTCAGGGTTAAAACCTGGGTTGATTGAGAAAGTTGATATCCAGACTCATGAAGCCTGTTAACCTTAATTAACCCCGGCTGGATTTGTTTGGTTTTGTTGACTCAAAACTTCCTCTGCAACGCTGAATTTGTTCAACTCACTTCGTGCAACAGGCGTCTGAGGTGAGGATGGATCCCACAGTATCCATGGATATGAGTCTGCCATGGTAACGGTCAGGTCTGATATGAAACCCACAGTTTTGCCCCCATGCACACACACACACACACACACACACACACACACACACACACACACATTATTATTATGAATCTTGGATGTGTATGGTAGTGGTAACTTAGCTGTTAAGACACTAGTGAACAGAAGGTTATACCAGGGAGCCCTTGAGCAAGGCCCTTATTCTACAAATGTTTGTAGTAAAACAATAAGAAAAAATAGGGTGTCTAAGACTGTTGTACAGTACCTTAGATAAACTCAAAGGTTTAACACAGTACAGGTGCATACAGTTAGGTAACATGCCAAACAGGATGAATATCAGATGGAATTCGTGACAAACGTAGTGACATTTTGTCTCTATGGTTCTCTCATAATAGGAATTGGAATCACTGACCAACTTGACCTCTTTTTGTCATAACAAGATGCACACACAAACACACATTCACATAGATCACTAGAAGATTTCTTTTTTCTCCTTTATTCTATAAAAGCATTTCCTCCCTCAGGCCCCTGAATGATGCAGCACCATTAATCAGAGAGCAGACACACGTCTCTGTACTTTCAGCTCAGCATCATCCATCAAAGCAGCCGATGTTGTCCTCTCGGACACAAATAGCAATATGTGGCCATTATTACAGTCAATGATTAAAGTAAACAACCAATTTATACAATGCAAACAGAGAGTCAGTGCCAGCTTAATGCAGTGCGCTCAAATCGATCTAATCTCTGGGACATGATCCAAGAAAATGGCTAACAAACAAGCAAATTATGTAATGCTGCATGAGATAATGAGGCATTTCTTAGTGATACAATAGTCTCTACGGTCGCCTTGACTGCTTAGCAAGTGTTTCACTTGGATATCCCTAAATTCAGCATGTTTAACACATTGTCCATTCGGAAACGAAATAACCCGAACGGTGTCAAGCTGACTGGGGAGATTTTCAACGATAAAATTTAATGTCACAGTCATTTGATCACATCTGGTGCAACCAGGCGTTACCGTTTTTTACAAGCCAGATACAGCCTGCTTTTCGCTCTAAGGTGAAATAAAATATTTCTTTATAAACACTAGTCAAAAGTTAACTACAGTGATGGCAGCAGAAAACTTCAGAGGCCTCAATTACATCCAAAACAGCCCATAATCACAATTCAACAGCACCTCCCAAAGCAAAACGTTCCCTTTATTTATTTCCAAGGTGTTGTTTTCAAGAAATAATGATCTTCAAACATCATACCTCATTTGCAATGTGTGACCCTATTTAATTCTGTTCACGCTACCTGTTATTCATAAAGCTAATTTCATAAGCACAGCAATCTAGTTCTAATAAAAAAGGAAATTAATTTTACAGCTCTGGAGCTTATCGGAGTTGTTTTTTGAACTGAGTGACAAGCAATCCGCCATTCTGTGGATCAGGTTTATTTGCTCTTCCTCAGCTGTTCAAGCTCCTCAGTGGATGGCTTCCACTTTAAGAGACACAATTAACATTAAAGGATCAATACTGAACGTGGAGGCAGCAAATCATCACTTCCTCCTGGGAGACATTCTGCATCTCGCTCTTCACCTGGCTTCAAATGATTAAAACAATCCCGGTAATGTCTGACAGTAAGCACTTATCGATGATATTTGCATCGCAGCACTGTTGAATTCTCAAATCTGATTAGTCAGAAGATGTTGATTTCATTTTCAATAAGAGCACCTACTGTATGACAGTAGTGCTGGCTGTGATTTAAATCACAGGCTATTATTAATACGCTTGTTGTTTAGTAAGTGCTAATTTACAGGGACGTGTACGACGGACACATAACTTCACCTAATAAACGTATTAAAAAGATGCATGTATAGTGAAGTTTTGGTAAGGAGATGTTTACTTGACATTTACGGATGGGGTCTCGAGTGTCAGTGCATTGTAACGGTCACGATTTCCCCTCGAGCTAGTGCTGTAGCATGCAGCGTGCTCGGAAACCCGTTGCGTGGGCTCTTAGCGAACGCACGCTTTTGGGTTCTCAGTGACATTAACTCTGTTTACTTTCGACACATGTTTTTGATATGGTTTATGTCCTGTCTCCGCCCCTGTGTTGTCACTGATTGTTTCCCATAGATGTCATCAATGTTTTCAGCTGTCTCGTGTTTCACCCCGATTACGTTTGTCATTTAAACCTCTCGTGTCTCTGTGCACTTCGCGAAGTATTGCGTGTTATCACCATACCAAGCGTTTGTACCCTGTTCCTCGTTTTGTTTCATGTCCTTTGATCTTCTAGCCTTGCCCATGTTATGCCTGTTTGGCAATCGCCTGTTTCCTGACCCCACTATTGTCTCATGATTTGGATTCATCTGCCTGTCTCTCTTTATTAAAAGCTCTTTCCTGCACTTGCATCCGTCCTAACCTTCATTACGTGGAATACGTGATAGTAACACTCAGAGAGTTTCCAGACATTGTCTTCTTAACTCCAAAAGAGAGAAAACAAGAACGGCTGCTGAGGGAATGACTTTGTTATATGTTCTACAACATTAAATGCATTAACTCTAAAAGAACTACAAACGTCATTCTTTAATAAATAAAAAGAAATGCAACCACTGGCAAATTATTGAAGTGGGTTTTAACAGCACATCCTATTGTATTTCATTCCTTGCATATATATCACAATGATCGCCAGCAGTGTCTCCTTGGCAACCTGAATAACTCGTTGACAGTGCTAGTACTAGGAAAATGGGTAGTTTAATATTAAAACCTAATGTTTCTGCAGTGATTTTGTTGCTCAGTGAGTCATGAATCAAACACCATGCAGGGTGTATAATATTTCTGTACATATTGTATTTATAGTAGTGTAGCTCTCACAGAACGTAGTCAAATGAGATAAGATTGCGGTTTGTGTGTGCATGACTGATTTTTTCACCATGTCTGGTTTAAAAAGCTACACTGATTAACATATTTATAGAAATACATAGAGGATAAGCAGGCACGGTTAGCACTTTGGGTTTAAAAATGAACTGTTAATCATGATTATCTTGTTGTTGTCAAGCCTCTGTGCTGCTTCCATTTCCTTTCACCATTGAAATGAATGAAGTACAGCGAGGCTAGTAAAAGTAATCACCAAGTAGTTTATCACCGAGTAAACTACTCTAACTAACTAGTAGAAGTGAAGCTAGACCACCGAACTCAAGCGACACCTCAGGCAGGAGCTTCAACGGTCCAAAATCCTATTCAAAAGCAAGACGGGGGACAGGGACAACAAACACAATATGTTTAGAACATCACGATAGGAGATGATAAAATGATGCCGCTCTAACAAAGATAGTCATCTGTCGATAAGACATACGCCTGGATAAATGGACAGGAATGAATGGTTAGCTCATCACAAATGTGATTATTAGATCCAAGAAATCCAATTCAAGAAATGTAAATGAGCAAGGATCACTACCCCCCCCTCCGTGAACATTCTTCAGATAACAAAGTTCTGACAAAGATTTACAACTTTATTTATGACTCAGTATGTGGAATACAAAAAGGTCCCAACTGCAAATGGACCTGACAATGCGATCTCAGCAAGAAAAAGAAAGAAAAAAAAAAAAAAAACAGCATTAAACACATTAATCTGTGCTAAACGTAAGGAAATAGCAGAGAGAAAGGAGGCATGGAGAAATTCTGGGACATCTAAAGAAAGATGATGAGCACTTATTTGCTTATATGCCTCAAATATCCACCAGAATAAAGAAGTTTATGGAAATACTATATAGAGTTTTGTCCTGACTCTCTGTCTGTTTCATAAATAGTGTCCATAAATAGTGTTCTCCTTAGTGGTCATCCTCATTTCACACTAAATTAGAGTGAAGTAGTGCCTCGTTACACTTGATGAGCGCTCGGCCAAGTTAATGTCCCCTGAAATGACTGAACACACCTGCACACACACACACACCTAGACACATAAACCCGGTCCTTCTCCTGCAATGTGACCAAATATACTACAAAGAAGTGCAGTTAAATGTGCTGGTAAAAAAGTAATGTGTTTAAAAGGATGTGGAAAGAAGAATATTTTAACAAACTCCAGACATGCTCTTTTTTTTCCCCTCATTCAGCAATCATATCCTCTGTACTTATCTCTTTTTCTCTTTCTTAAGCTTTTTTTCCCTCTAACAATCTGCCTTTCAAGCTTTCAAACACAAAATAAATGTATGTCCTTTCAAGTGATTTAAAAAAATAAATAAATAAGTTGCAGCTTCTAAAATACCGAAAGAGGGAACAAAATGTGTAAAATCCCACAGCCAAAGAGCAATTCTGTACTTCATAGCTAGACACAATAATAATAACTACCTTACCAAAATAAGTGCATTTGATGGCAGTTAGGATTGCTGCAGTTCAGCTGCAGTTCAGATCCATTTTGTGTCTGAAAATTTCAGTCCTGAACATGCAGTCACAAGCTCTGCTTCTGTCCGTTTTTGTTTGGTTTTTTTTATGAATAATATTATTTTAAAAGATATGTACAACCCCAATTCCAAAAAAGGACAGTATGGACAATGGGACAGTATGGAAAATGCAAAAAAAAAAAAAAAAAAAAAAATTCATTTGAAAATTTCAGTTCACTCATTAGTAACACATTATTTAAAGTTTTACTTTGTGAATTTCATTTATTTTTGAAAATATACACTCATTTCAAATCTGATGACTGCAAGACACTCCACAAAAGTTGGGACAGTCGACTGTTTACCACTGTGTAACATCACCTTTTCTTTTAATAACACTTATTAAGCATTTGGACGCTGAGTGAAGACAGCAGTTGGTTAAATTTAACGAGTGGAAATTTCTCCCATTCATCCATTATGCATTTCTTCCACTTTACAACTGTACAGGACCTTCGTTGCCTTATTTCGCGCTTCATAATGCGCCACACGTTCTCAATGGGAGACAGGTCAGGACTGCAGCAAGCCATGCTTGCACCCGCACTCTCTGCTTACGCAACCATGCGCTTGTAAGCCGGGCAGAATGTGGTTTGGTGTTGTCCTGCTCTGGATGGCAGCATATGTTGAGCCAAAATGTGTTCATAATGTTCTGCATGATTGGTGCCCTCACAAATCTGCAAGATACTCTCTGGCCCAGAGAACACGACGGCTGTTTTGTCCAAAATCTATTTGAAATGTTGACTCGACGGACCAGAAAACACGGTTCCACTGTGTTACTGTCCATCTCAGATGAGACCGAGCCCAGAGAAGTCGGCGGTGCTTCTGGACAGTATTGATGTATGGCTTCTGCTTTGCATAGTAAAGCCTTAACTTGCGTCTGTGGATGCAGCGGCGAATGGTGTTGACTTACAAAGGTTTCCCAAAGTATTCCCGAACCCATGTCAGGATATCCATTACAGACTCATGATGGTTTTTAAGACAGTGACGTCTGAGGGGTCAAAGATCACGCACATTCAGAAGTGAGCTAGAGCTGCTCAGCTTCTGTGCTCTTAAATGCTTCGAAGCACTTGCAGCTTATTCGATCAACTTTGTCAAGGTACTGTTTATTCTCTTCCAGAGTACGATGGGAAATTTCTTTCACCTCTAGTTACATTTGCATTGTTCAGCAAAGCAAGAAATTCATTCAAACATGGCAAATAGAACAAAAAAAAGTCACATGACTAAGGAAAGTAAAAGGAAAAATACGCAAAATATTTGGCAGGCAGTCAAAAAAGCTTCTGCATATATTTTAGATGAAACTGAGATCATCTCAAAGATCTGATGGATCTATATGCTAACTCTCTGATTAGAGAGTGTCTGCAATATAGGAGTGAAGAGATGACCTTTACCGCTATTGGACAGGAAGAACTTGTTGTTATACAACAACATGTATACTAGATCCACACTAGAGATGGGGAAGTGGTGGCTTGGTGGTTAAGGCTCTGGGTTACTGATTGAAAGGTCAGGGGTTCAAGCCCCAGCACTGCTGAGCTGCCATTGTTGGGCCCTTGAGCAAGGCCCTCAACCCTCTCTGCTCCAGGGGTGCCGTATTATGGCTGACCCTGCACTCTGACCCCAGCTTCCAGATATGATGGAAGATATGCGAATAAAACAATTTCACTGTGCTCTAATGTATATGTGACCAAAAAAGACTCATTATCATTATCATACCCACTAATCTAATGAAAGAGTTGCTTCCTCTTCTCTATATTATTAACTCCTCATTATCTCTAGGTCACTTCCTGACAACATTCAAGCTGGCAGTTAGTAAGCCTCTCATTAAGAAAACACAACTAGATCCTAGTAAACTAGCAAATAACAGACCAATCTCAAACTTTCCATTTATGTCTAAAATATTAGCAAAAAAATTGTGTCTGCTCAGATATGCTCATTTTTGCAGAATAATGGTATCTTTGAAGAATTTCAATCAAGTTTCAGGCCCCATCACAGCACAGAGACTGCACTTGTCAAAATTACAAATGACTTACTTCTAGCATCTGGCCAAGGCTGCATTTCACTGCTTGTTTTACTTGATCTTAGAGCTGCGTTCAACACTATAAATCATGACATACTCTTAGATAGATTACTAAACTACATTGGTATTCAGGGACAGGCATTAAAATGGTTTAGATCCCACCTGTCTGACCACTATCAATTTGTTTGTTTAAATGATGAACTTTCAAACTTAACGGCAGTAAAGTATGGTGTGCCGCAAGGATCGGTGATAGGCCCCCTGCTGTTTTCTTTATACATGCTGCCCCTTGGAAATATAACTAGAAAACACAGGATTCATTTCCACTCTTATATTGATTACACTCGGCTATATATTTCTACAAGATCAGATGAAATTTCGAAATTTTCCACATTAACATAACATGTTAAAGACATTAAAGACTGGATGACCGCTAATTTTCGTCTAGTAAATTCTTATAAAACAGAGATATTGCTAAATGGACCAAAAACCTGCACGCAAAAGCTCTTAGAATACAATCTATATTTAGAAGGATGTACGGTTACTTCATCCACTACAGTTAAAGACCTGGGTGTTATATTAGACAGCAACCTTTCATTTGAAAAACATATTTCCTAGCTAACAAAAACTTCTACCACCTTAGAACTATTGCCAAGCTACGTATCATCTTATCTGTTTCTGATGCAGAAAACTAGTTCATGCATTACTGTAATGCACTGCTAGGTGGTTGTCCTGCATCCTCAATAAATACGCTACAGTTAGTCCAAAATGCAGCTGCTAGAGTTCTTACCAGATCACCAAAATGTGAACATATTACCCCAATTTTATCATTGAATTGAATTGAAGAGTTGAATTGAACCACTGATGTGGTTCAGGAAAAGGCCATCAAAATAATGCTAATGTTTCAAAGTCACCCTTTACGTCTTCCTGATATACAGAGGCGGATGGGGCAGGCCTGGAAGAACAGGCCAGAAGACGGCTCAGCCTAACCATCCTCTCCACACTACACAATGACCTCCCTCTCAGTAGTTCGATTTCAGCAGAAACACAATCTCTTCTATACAAGAACACAGACTAGTAGCTAGTATACATTTTGATTTAATTTGATATGTTGCTTCTGTACTCATTTCATTTTTTTTTTTTATTGGATTATATTTTATGTACTTTATACAGATGAAAAGACGAAGCAGCTCTAACAGAGATAATCAGATGTAGCTTAGCCATAAGCCCAAATACATTGACAGGAATAAATGGTAGGCAATCACAAATGTAATTATGATTATATTTTTACTGATTTAAAATGTTATGTATGACCATTTGTAAATGGAATAAATGCTCCAAATGCAAATGGAACTGACACACCGGGAAACATTTTCCAAAGTAAACGTTACCCTGTGCTAAATTTAAGCAGAGAAAGGGGGCATGAGCCCTTAAAGCAATGCCTCAATATAGAATAATATTTCATTATTTTCAATCATTCGTTTATGTTCAATAACAGCGTTATCCTGGTCAGGGACGCGGACTATCGGAGCTTATCTTGGGAACACTAGGCACAAGACTCTGGGTGTGATGCCAAGATCCTAACATGGCATCACACACATACAATTGTACAGAAAATTTACTGCTGGCAGTCCACTTACCGGCATGCTTGTGGGAGGTGGAAGGAAAATGGAGAATATATTTAATTATAGTCCTCTAATTATACATTCAGAATTATTTTCTTAGTATATAACAGGCCTTAGGAGAATAAAGCCATTATCTGAATTCAGCTGTTGCCTTTTTGTTGTCTGTATTTTATTAAAGACATAACTGCAATTCAGTTGAAATAGAGATGAAAGGTTGATCTCACCATGAAGCACTGTTGCTCTACGGAAGTGAACATAAATTACAGTGTGTGTGTGTGTGTGTGTGTGTGTGTGTGTGAGGAGTGTCAGTATGAGGTACTCTCTCTTTCTCTCGGTAAGCATAGGTATACCCGATAAGCAAGGTAGACCTGCTGAAGGAAACTAAACCGATGTGCTAGAGGTACTGTAAGGTATTGCAAGTGACCCCCCCCCCCCGAAAAAACTGCATATTATCATTCTATTAATCTTTGTTTCAGCAGTTTTTGTTTTTTTTATTTCCTTGTCGGCTCTCAAAAGAATTGAAGAAATAAGCAACTTGCTGGCAGAGTGCATTCAAACACTTTTTTCTGTAACGAGGGAATTTAGAAGGTGTAGATCCAGAAAAGGTACTTTATTAAACAGAGCAACAGTACCAGTCCAAATTCCATTATTTCTCAAGACCAGAGAAATAATCAGGATAATCATGACTCTAAAGTGCACTAGTAGGTTATTGGCAAAAACTTCATAACCAGCACTTGAGCATTTGAGGAGCGTGTGTGTGGGAGGTGACCAGAACGCAGGAAAAAAAATATGTGTAGGTGTTTCCTGAGGTGGACATTTTGCATATCAAGTGAATAGTACAGTCCTTTCAGACCAAGCTTTAGCAGGACTGTTGTCGTGTGTGAGATGACTCTCAGACACTCAGTATGTTTACATGGACAACAATAATCTGATATGAACCAGATTAAGACGATACTCTGATTAAGAAACTAGCATGTAAAC
>JANDJT010000102.1:3443341-3455112 GCA_024331685.1 Stegophilus panzeri | reverse complement strand
AAACACCTTAATCAGGATATTGTCTTATTCAGAATAAGGTCAATAATTAGATTACTGCTGTCCATGTAAACGTAGTCACTGTTGTGACACACAAGAAAATGAGGAAAAGCCACCAGGAAAAACTACATACTGACTTGAAAACAAAGCAATAGTAATGTGTGGTGAGTAAGGTGTGGCTGTTATTTGTCTCTACCTCAAGGCTGTGTGATGTTCATGCCCCTTTGGCATTTATTCATTATTGGGCCTCATTTAGTGGATGTATAAAAAGGTATCGCTAGGAAGTGCATCACTTGGTCAGCTGATCGCTCTGCCCTGCGTCGGAGGTACGTGCCTGTCCCGAGTTTCTGGACTCTTGCTTAGTGTTGCTTATAAGCCGCTAATTGTGACATTTTCCTGGGGAAGTGGGGTCTGCTCGAGTGTGCTCCATTGCCGTTTATTGGAGTCGGATCGGTCCGCCTTAAAGAACTGACTGCGTACACCACGCTGCATGTTTGGTGACTGCTGCTCTTTTTATACACCATTATAGTCGTGTTCAGTATGTTGCAGGATCTGTGTATTAATGTCTCGTCTAGTAAAGTCTACAAGTAAAGTTAACCGCTGGATAGATGGTATGATGTCCACACGTTGGTATGTAAAACCCACTCATTTCTCTACGGCCCCCTTTAAAGGTATGTGGATTAGTGAGGTTTTTTGTTTTTACTTTTCTTTGCATTTTCGGTGAATAAATCAGTCCATTAGCGCACTCCTCTTCCTGCTCTGTCGCTACATGACTTGAAGCTTCAACGCTGCTGTTTTGCTTCTGTTTTGATTTGTGTTTTCTTCGTTTTGGGCATTTTGGCGCTTGTAGTCACTTGACTATTTCTGTTTTGTTTCCTTCTTGCCGGCTTTTAAGCTTGCTCGTTGTTTTTGTTTTGTGTTTTTCATTTATATAATTTGTTGCTACTGCTGCTTTTGACGTTTGTTTGCTTGTGGGTTTAGCTGATTTGTCGGTTATGTTATTGGTGATCTGTTTTATTACCATTATTATAGCTTTTCCCATTAAGTCTGGGGGTGGGGTCCGTGGGCCACTATCAGCACTCGGCCAGAATGAGTTTTTGGGTTGAATTTATTACTGTGGTGCCACTAACTATTGGAGGTTGATATCTTCAGGTTTAAGTGTCGGTCTTCTCTTGTGTTCTATTGTGTTTCCTTCTGCACTCCATTTTGTTTCTTGTAAACGGCGCCGATTATAATATTACTTTTCTGTGATCATCATCAATTTTCTTAAATTTGGTTTCGATTCATTTGTGTGTGTGTTTTTTTTTTGTATTGCGTAATTGATTTTTGTTTTGTTTTTTGTCTTCTTGGGGGCCCAGAGTGGGCAGGCTAGTGTGTAGATCTTTGCAGTGGATCTCATTGGAGTGTGTGAGTGCGATTTAGTGCACGTGTGGGCCTTTATTAGTGTGGACAACATTGAAGTCCTGTATCTAGCCTGCCTCGCTGCAGGTAAGCCCTAGCTCAGTATTATTCTGTAAATCTCTGGGGTTTTAATTTTCATTATATCACAGCAGCTTGGTGCGGTTTGCCTTTATTGGCATTTTATTCCTGCTGGATTACATTGCAGGCTCTTTTCCTCTTTTAAATTATTTACTGTGATTTAATAAACATATCCAGGTCTCATTGTCTCTCTGTGAGAAATATCGAACCTGTGTCCTTATTGGGTATTTCCCTGGGTAATTAAACCAGCGTGGCATCTACTTGTTGTGGAGGTAAACCTCGGCGAGCAATTGGCAATCGATCGTTATGTGTGAACTACTCGACGACGCTTTGCCGAGGCTCGCCGATGCATCACTGAGGCATCGGCGACGCCACGCAGATATTTGGCATGTTAAATATGTGGAGCTTTCGGGCGACTCTACATCCTGTGGTGTGAAAAGTGTCATCACTGGCAGTGATTGCAGCGATGTGCTACAGCCAATGAGAGAGCAAGGCATGGGGTGAGATCACGGTGAGGAAGGGAAACCTGCGAAACCTATGAGGGAACCATAAAGGGGAGAAGATGTACAACTTCCGGTGCTGCCCACGTGTGCTAATCCATTCTTGCACCCACTTTCTTTATCTTTTCCTTTTTGGGTTTTTTTTCCAAAACAAATCATCGTGCAAACAGCTCGCACCGCTTGTTTCTCTCCTATGTCCATGTTCAAATAAACAGTTCCTGTTTTGCGCTTGGTTTTCGCATCATCTATCCATGTGACGTGAGTGTCATCAGGTGTATCATCTGGAAAACTCCTGAAACCCCTTGATCTGCTCGTGTATGCAACAAAAGGAAACAGGAACCTAATCTTGTTATTACCCTTGTCACATAGTCGCAATAATAAACATGTCAGTGTGAAAAACATCCCCATCCAACCCTGTCTATTTCTCAACACACACACACACTGCATTTATTTATTATTGCACTGTTGCATTTATTATATTAAATTTGAACTCTTTCAAGGATAAATTAGTTTTTATGCATATCCAGATCCTTTAGATTTTCTCTTTTGTTTTGTTTGATTACTTAAAATGGCATGATACAGTATATGAATTTTGTGGAGTGTAAAATTAAAAATAAATACATCTTCCAATGTCCAAAATTTGACAATTTTTGACAAAAAAAAAAAAAAGACAAATGTTTAGAAAAGATCATATCTGAACATATAACATTTACAAAGTTTAGGACTGTTGCACGATGCATAGAGGTAAAAAACAAAAAAAAACAAATAATAATAATTATAATAATAAATCCCTCTGCACTAGTTTCAAACAAGGAAACAAAAATAGTTTTCAAAAATCCAAGGCATTCAGTAGAGTCTGACTTTTTTTTTCTTTTTTTTTAATTATGTAGAAAGTTAGTAAAGATTGAGAATGACAGTTACTCTAGAGAGATACAGATGTTTACATTCATTTACAGTAACGATCTCAAGCGATTTAATGGTGAAACATTACATTTACTCTCTATGAGTGTGGACACTATGCATGAAAGGGTTAAAGGGCTATCTATCTCTTACCTTATCACAACTCCTGCTAGTCTGTGCACAAACTGATCTTTGCTCTGATATTTTCCAAAAAGAATCCACCAAAAGCATCTACAGTGAAGATGTTGATGCAGCACAAACTGCGTACAAACTGCTGATACACAGAAGTATGTGCAATATCCCAGCATCCCGGGGGGCATTTGTTTGAAATATATAGACATTAAGGCAGAACAAATAAAGCCTGTAAACCTAGTGACACCCATAACATCACACCCAAAGGCTGATTTTACACAACGTTTCAATTTCGTACGATTCGAAACGAATCCGAAACAAATTGTGCCAACCATGTCCAATATAAATGAACGACTTTACCCAAATAACAACCAAATACTAGTAGTCTATTTAATATAACAGAGAATATCAGCCCAAAGGCACTTCATGATGCCATCGATATTCACAAGAGCCCCTTGAAGACTAGCTAGAAGAACGCCCTGATGGTGAGCACTGCCAGTCTTATCCGACCACACCAACTGTACACTAGTTCAAATTTGACATTAGTGGCAGTTTACTCTCAGGAAGGGTTTCTTTCCTGCAACTCTTACAAACTGCTTCAAACTATGAATCTGAATAATGAATAATTGTTTTTAAAAACGTTTTTTGTTTTTTTTTTAATCTTTGGATCTTTAAACTCTTCTTTGCCTCCTCCTCACTGTGCTGGAAATGGTTATTAAATCAATTTTTCACAGTAATATAATCAGCAGTTAACACCTTTTTTTTTTTTTTTTTTTTTTAAATAATGGGACTGCTTACTGTTTAATGCTATTTTTAACTGTATGTGTATTTCTCATATCTATTTCCTGACCAGCCATTGTGTTGAAAGATTTGTCTTCATGCTGAATGAGTAGAAAGATTTTTAATTTTTTTTTTTATTTTTATTTTCTTACATATGTGTAACACATTGTAAAACCAGATAAGTTGCTTTAACTCAAAAAATCTGAGGAAACTAATTACCTTGAAATTTTTAAGTTGATAAATCAATTTCTTTAAGCCAAATACACTTAAATATAACAACAATTTAACTCAAACTTTGTAATTTAAAATAAATTTTTGTTATATTTAAGTGTATTTGGCTTAAAGAAATTGATTTATCAACTTAAAAATTTTGAGGTAATTAGTTTCCTTAAATTTTTTTTGTGTTAAATGAACTTATCCGGTTTTACAGTGAATATTTGGTCTACATGGAGACTTTGAGAAACTTTTTTTTTTTTTTTTTTTTTTTAACTTTCAAAGATAATAATTTGTCTGAAATTAAATATTCCAAATATTTTTAAGGATGTTAGCTTACTTAAACGAACGATGTGTATATTTTATACGCATCTTTTTGCTAATTCTCGTTTAAAGAAAGAGCGTTGATATTTCTAGTGTTGACAGAATAGTCAAAAGTTTACTTACAAATTAAAGGGGAAAAAAACAACAACATAAAGTGTGTTGGTAAGGTGTTAGGCCTCCATGAGCCAAGTTCAAGCCAAGGATACATAAGCTCAGCTATAAACACATCACTGACATCCTGTCACATTCTTCTCGATCCGTCTTGTAGAATCATCCAAACAAACAACCTCGTGTCAAATGGCAACAAAAAAAAAAATTCTGTTTCTGTCATATCCAAGTCAAAACAGAAACGATGCAGACAGACAGATAATTTCAAGGCAAAAAAAAAAAAAGTTGAAAGCATTATTGAGTTATAGAAGACAGTAGAGAGAGACAAATGCTTTAAACACTAATGGTCTGCACTTATAAAGCGCTTTACACTGTGTCTCATTCACCCATTCACACACACACACACACACACACACACACACACTCACACAACAATGGTAGCAGAGCTGCCATGCAAGGCGCTAACTTGCCATCGGGAGCAACTTGGGGTTCAGTGTCTTGCCCAAGGACACTAATCTCAAGCAGTCTAGACAAGAGTCCACATACTCACAGAGAGGCTACAGGAGTCTGGAAGATCACTTTTCTACCACATGTCTACCCGAGTGTGTCCGTATGCTCTGTGTTAAACCCTTAATTAGTCGATATACACCCTGATGTTTTGTAGTTCCATTGCAAAGTCTTACCTGCACCAGTGTCATTAAGTCTGAGTCTTGTTTCCCAGTTTTCTGTTTCCTAGTGCTGTGACTTTCTGAGTGTTTTGATTTTTTTTAAACCTCGTTTGTTTTCTCATTTTTTGAGTGATCAGTGTATTCACTGTCTTAATGAAACGTAATACATGTTGGAAACTGCTGGAAACGATTACGAATTCTAAGGATGCGTCAATATACATGTACGTTAAAAGTATAGGCTTTGATTTTGGTGAAATGTTCACTGTTTTTAAAGTAAAAACTCAATCTGTCTCCTTCCTTCGGTGTTTTTTTTCAAAGCTGCATCCTTAAATACAGTACATACACACACACACACACACACTGGGTGTGACTCAATCAGGTCCCTAGTTCAGTACTCTGGGCACAAGGAATCAGCCATTTCAATGGCTGTCTCAATCACAAAATTCCTGGCACTGGAAGTTACGCTCCTTAAAAAATTCCCACAATGCACCGCAAAACCAGGGAGCGTCAATACTCACTATGTTCCCTTACTGGAAATGGTGTCATATTTTCCGAAGCATCTCAGCTCGAAAAAATAAATAAATAAAATGCTGGACGAACTCTCAGTCAACTTCGTCTACAAATGTAAGTAGCATGTTATTGTTGTTGTAGCTCTCAAATGATTACTTCTGTGAACAATTTTTACTTTATTTGAAGTTCTATATACAGTTTGTTTGAGTCTAATAACTTTTACGTTTTTTAATGATTTTAAACAATCAACTAGCTAGCCTACGATCCTGCTTGGAGTACCATGACCGAAACGCATGTGATTAAGCTAACAAATTTATATACTGGTCCTGCCTGTTGTTGAGACCTGTAGATGCCAGTGGTGATGTTTTACAATGCGAGTACGTAGAAATGTCATCGGAAATGGAGAAATGAGTGTCCCAATGTGTAGTGAGCCAGGGTTTTTATCAGTGCCCCAACTCGTGTACATGATAACTGTCTGAGCATGAACACCTGAATGCTAGCGCAAGAGACACAAGCAGAAATGTCGTCTTGTCCTGGTTTGTGGATTGTCAGTGTTTCAGGGTTTGTTTGTTTTTTTGGGGGGGTGGGGGGAGGGGGGTTTCATTTAAAGACCCTGGAGCATATTTTAATTACAACTGCTGGAAATATTGCAGAAATCACTGATCCCACTTTTAGATTGTTTCAGAGTTCATACCAGCAATTAACACAGATCAATCATCACAGAGAGAAACCTGAGTGTTCTCACAGCTTGATCGCAAGGCATGTTAGTCCCATGAGATTATTCTCCTCGTCTCTCAGGCCCCGTCCACATGTATACCGATATGTTTTAAAAGATTTACATTTTTTTTTTAAAAATTTCATCGCCATTAGGTCTACATGAAAGTGGTGTTTTTGGGTCACTGATAATGAAGCTTTTCAAAAAAAAAAATTCACATTTTGTCTTCTCTACCACTCAATACACCTGCTCTTAATGTTAATCTTGAGGTATCTGATGACTTTCAATGAAATTTCAGACCCTCTCACATGAAAATGAGGAAATTCATCATTCCTGTTTTGTGTAACATGTACAACAGCAGCGTTCCTCTTGCTATCTGAGCGCTCTTTCACCGTAGTCGCTTTTCCACCAGCTGTCCTTGTATGGTACACGGGTCCCATACGAATGCTCATTTTCCTACTTCTCAGTCCTTTCCTATTATTAAAACTATATCTGCCCTAATAACTAGTAACATCAATTATCAACCACAACACAGCAACAACTGAAAAATATATCTAGGTCGGTCTATGTTTATTTGCATGAACTGATTAAACCGGTGAGTTCTAGCTAATAAATTAGTCTAGCATTATGTTAATTTTTTGTGTTATGCTAGGATCGCTTTGGCTTCACATAACAGTAGCAAGCTACGATAAACTGGCACCAGATAAAATGGCTGATTTAGGGTTATGTTTGTTAGAGAGCTAGAGCATTAGTGTTAGGTAGATATTAGGTAGAGTGTGTTTATAATTGCATTCATACATCGAATATATATGGTACGGTAAGGCACTTCTGCAGAACGATTTTGACCAAGGAAAAACCTTAATAATAGTTTAACAACATACTATTTCCACCTTCTGGGCTGGGATGCTCAAGTGATGCTTGTTTTTGGTTTTAAATTGCTGTTGCATTTTCAAGTGGACATTTGTAGCTATTTTCAAAAGAGGGTGTTTGTGTGGATGGTAATTTTTTCCAAACACACACACACACACACACACACACACACACAGCACTGCGGTAGCAAATGAGACAGAAAACTCACCTGTCAGAGGCAAAAAGGGACAAGCATAAGGACAATGTTACAGGTGAGTAGACAAAGACAGCAGGAGAGCGGTTCATCCAGAGCCATGAAGCAGGGATGAAGCCCAGATATAGAGCCGTCCACAGAGAAAGACACATGGAAAAGAAGAATACATGAAAACATGTGAGAAACGCTTTTTAGGAAATAATTTGCCCAAAGGTAAGAGGTTCAATCAAAATACAGTGCTTTTTTTATGTTTCAACAGTCCGTCTTTAACAGGGAACACCTTGGAAACTAGAATCACCTGTCAGTGTTATGCGGCAATATTTTTGATCACTTGGTAAATGGTCTGCACTTATATAGCGCTTTTATCCAACACGCTTTACACTGTGTCTCATTCACCCATTCACACACACACACCAGTGGTAGCAGAGCTGCCATGCAAGGTGCTAACTTGCCATCAGGAGCAACTTGGGGTCCAGTGTCTTGCCCAAGGACTCTTCGGTATGTGGAGTCACGTGGGCCGGGAATCGAACCGCCAACCCTATGATTAGTGGACAACCCGCTCTACTACCTGAGCTACAGCCGCCCATCACTTGATGGGTGGGTACAAACAAAATGTGACATACATCTAGATGTAAATATCAGAAAATAAAAGCTGACATTTTGATTCATCCTCTCATATTTATCTTTAGATCTCAAACCCAAAAAATAAAGAATCGCTCTTGCTGTTCCGATAGTTTAGGAGGGGACTATATAATCGCCAAGAGCTGGCTTGGGGTGGGAACTGGCAAATGAATAGAAGAAAATGATGATGGAAACATAAATATTGTACAATGACCCTAAGAATCAAAACAAAGATACAAATGATAGACTTCAATCGAAATAATTCATGAATAATAAAATCTATGGATGCTCATCCCATAGATTACTCTTCCCAAAGTCCTACTAGTAGGATAGTGTGTAATCCACGGTCGTTATGATGCAAGATCGGTAGTTTAATTCGTTTATTCAGTAGTTACATTTCAAATCAGTCAGTAAGTGTAATTTTGATCCCTGATTATAGTCCAAAAACTTAAAAAGAATCCAAAACTCTTCAGTCATACAGAAGAAATCCCTCGTCTTGAAAATCCTGAATTATCTTTCAGCATAGCACCACACACACACACACACACACACACACATACTCACACACTCAAAGACTGTTTAATTGTCTCTCACGTGGGCTGTAAGAAATGCCATCGATAATTCCACTCACAAGAAAGAATGAAAGGAGACAAAAGAGACGGCTGTAAATCTATACAGCGCTTCTGATCCCACCTTTATCCTCACTTCCATCTTTACACATTCTCTCTCTCTCTCTCTCTATCAACACATGTCTCTTATCCGTCTCTCATTTACACCTTCCTTTACAGCCTGAAAATTCTCTAAAACTCTCGAATATAGAAATCTGCTGAGCTTGTGAAGCAAGCTACATTTATTATATTAATATGTTTAAAAAAAAAAAAAAAAAAAAAAAAAAAAAAAAAAAAAAAAAAAAAAAAAGAGAGAGAGGGAAGAAAGGGAATGACTGAAGATGTGTGTGTGTGTGTGTGTGTGTGTGTGTTTTTGACACACACATGGAGAGAGAGAGACAGAGAGAGAAAGAGAGAGAGAGAGATAGAGAGAGAGAGAAAGAGAAAGAGAAAGAGAGAGAGAGAGAGAAAGAGAGAGAGAGAGGAGTGCATGCTTGTGCATTGTCCTTATTTATTTCTAAACTCCGAAAAGTGTCAATTACATTAGAGTGTGAAGTCTGAGTGCCTATGTCAAATAAAAGTGATGCTCTAACAAGACAAAAGAATTGAACAGGCTATAAAGCTCTGCTCCATTTGAGTCAAGAGCAGCACATTAACAACCACAGACAGTGAGTACAAGGACCGGAAAATGTCTACAGCAGGCTTTGTCGTTCAAATTTGTTATCCATGTTCAGGAAGTAAAGGAAGTAAAGTAACCTGCGCGTGTGTTTTAACCGATCACGACAGCATTCATTTCAACAACACAGGTGTACCATAGTTCCATTGGTGCACATTATATCTGCGGCACCCAAATAATAATACAAACAAAAATATGGCAAATCGCGTTGTGTTCTTCATGCGCGTTTGTGATGAATACAAATGCACTGGGGTTTGATAGAATCAAGTGAGTCTGAAACCAGACCAACGCTGTGTGGGGTGCCGGGAACAATCACACTCGGATTCGGACCGCAGCAAACGTTCCCAGTGTGAAAACCACCTTAGAGTCTCAGGTCTTCTTTAGTTTTTTTTTTTTCCGAATGTGATTTTCATTAGTGAGCTATACCTGTCCATCCGTAAAAGCTGCCTTTGTCTCAATGACATAATAATTAAAAACCGGTAATTCATATCCACTAGAACTTTATGCTTTGGTAACTCATAAAGAGGTACTCTTCGATCACAATGTTTACGGTAACTGAAAGACAGCATCTCTTCCAGGATGACTCCACGCCCCTCGAGAACGCACGAGGGCTCACTGAATTATTTGATGAGGATGAGAATGATGTAAATCGCATGCTATGGCCTTCACAGTCAGCAGATTTCAACCCACCGAACACCTATGGGGGATTTTAGAGTGATGTGTTAGACAGTACTCTCCACCACCATCATCAAAACATCGTATACACTTTGAGATGTTTTTTTTTCTTTCATTTATATCTCCATGGATTTCTATATGAACTGTTTCTGTGTAATTTCTTTTATATTTAAGTACACAGGCACACGGTGGCTTAGCGGTTAGCACGATCGCCTCTTACCCCCAGGGGTGAGGGTTCGATTCCCACCGCCGACCTGTGTGTGCGCAGAGTTTGCATATTCTCCCTGTGCTGCAGGGTTTCTTCCGGGTACTCCAGTTTCCTCCCCCAGTCCAAAGATAGGAGGTATGCATGTCCAAAGTGTCCGTAGTGTATGAATGGGTGTGAATACATATGTGAATGTACCCTGCGATGGATTGGCACCCCGTCCAGGGTGTACCCCACCTTGTGCCCCAAGCTCCCTGGGGTAGGCTCCAGGTTCCCCATGACCCTGAAGGATAAGGGGTATAGAAAACGGATGGATGGATGGATGGATGTAGGTACACCAATGCACCAATTATAGCAATTGTAGCATGTGGTTGCATTCAGGACACACATGTCTGAAAGTGGTACAATATTTATTAGGGCATGAATCATTGTCATTGGCTATAGCATAGGTCAAAGAACAGGCTGACAATGTTAAACAGAGATAATCCATATTCAGAACGTATTGAGAACAGGTGAGGAACAAGTCCGGGTTCAGAACGTTAAGAGAAGTGTAACATGATAAGTAACCAAACTAATCAAAAATAAAACACAGAACAGCTGAACACATTCGAGAAATCACCTATTGATGAGACAGGGACAGAGACAGCATATAATACAAATAATCATGAATTTTCAAGAAGCAAGTTGTGACTGTTAAACACGAATGCATTAATTGATATTCTCTGTTGTTATTTGTACATATTTAAGCACTCTAACTCACACCTACTTAACCCTGATTCCACTGGGAGATCGTATAATGAGTGTCAGTGGTGTGTAACAGAACTGTACAGAACTGTGTAGTGCAGTAATGGGAGTTTGTAGTAAGGTGTTGAAGATGTGTGTAGAAGAGTTTTTCAGTGCTGTACAAGTCTCCAGAGATTCTCCGAAACACACGTACACATTCCGATTTAAACACAACAGGAGGAGAGAACAGCATCACTCTGCGATCATCTGGAGCAAGAGATCACCAGGGAGCGGGAACCATGCCAGAAGACGGAGAGGTGTGTGTGTGTGTGTTTGGGGGGTCGGGGGGGGGTTAGGGGGGTATACACAGCAGCGGAGATAAAAATAGACAGAGTAGAGGAAAGAAAAATATATAACAGAAAAAAGAGAAAGCCAGTGCAAAGCCAGGCATTAACACTTTAGGAACAATTCAGTCACACTTTTTTTTTTTCTTTTTTTTTTTTTTTTAAATGATACCTACATAGAGCCTTTTATGACATTCATAAGAAATGGAGAAATCTTTATAAAGAAAAACTTTATTAAAGGCTTATGTTAAAATCTGTGATTTTTATGTGACTCTATTAGGGATGTCACGAGAACCGATACTTCGGTACCAAGTCGGTACCAACATTGTTAAAACGTGACGGCACTTGTTTTTCTGCAGTAGCAGCGGCAACGTTGGTAATGAAGGTACTGAGGTTGCAATTCTTCCGGAACTGATGGGGGCAGCAAATACGCATAAGTGCACTTTAGCACTTGTAGCCTCCACTTTTTTATTAGTCATTATCAGACAGTGTTTGATAACTAAAATATCACTCCCTCTCTCTCTTTTTGT
>JANDJT010000102.1:3416439-3427648 GCA_024331685.1 Stegophilus panzeri | reverse complement strand
GGATCTGGAGAGATTCTGTATGGAGGAACAGTCTCAGATCCCTCGCCATGTATTCTCCAACCTCATCAGGTATTATACAAGAAGACTCAGAGCTGTTAGGGAGCTAGCACAAAGTATCGACTAAAAGTGTGCCACTAATTGTTGCACACCTATATTTAACAAAGATTTTTTTTGATAAACCTGTGTTTTGTTTGCAATTGTTTGATATCCATGAGAGCAGAGTATTTTTGTGAATTTCTTTAACAAAATTCAAAAGGTTAAACAATAAAGACAAATTTTTCACAGCCTTCTTTGCTCTTATTTACTAAGGGTGCCAATATTAGTGGAGGGCACTGTATATTTAGGTATCCTGTTTGCAGGCTATTAATTTAAATAAATCCAATGGCGTGTGTTATAAATATACTGTATCATGGGTTTTTCTGTGAAAGTGGGGTCATAAAGTTGGGCTGGATCTCCAAGGGAATTTTACTTTTTACTACTGTTTTCCTTCCATTTTAACAAAAAATAAATAAATAAAACTTCCTTTCCATTGATGCATTGGGTACCATTGTCCCCAACTACTAGCATCTTATTGTAATTATTTTCAATGGAACTGCCATAAAGCTAAAAACATTTGATGACAATGCTTTAATATGGCAAGATTGGCAGGATGGTAGGTTATATTTAGGCTGTATTTTAAATGATTAAATCACAAATTCCAGGCCATTACCAGACCTACTGCTGTCCCAAAATGCATGAACATGTCTCACATCAGTCGATATCATTGTACAGATCAGGTGATAAATTTATTTATTATATTTCCTCACATCTACTGAAATGAATTGCAGATCATTCCAGACTATGCCATGATTTTTCATGCACGGCAAATGACTAGTGACTTAGAATTGCGCTGCTCTGCGTAGTTATGCTGTGTAGTGCAGTTATACTCGTCATGCTTTCTGGGTTGATCTGCTTCACATAGTCGTGTGTGTTGCTCACAAGGCGAGCAGAACCGAATCGCGCAGCAGACTGTTAGACCCCTTAACGACGTTCCTTTTCAAGTGTTTCAAAGGAGGATAATTAAAATGACATGATATATATTGCTTAGTCGAACTCATCCATGCAGTGACTTACACTTAAAATCATTTATTTGAATACAGAATGGGGGAGCAAAACCCCATGTTAGCTCCCCATCTAATAAAAATGGAAGAATAGGTGCTCTACTTGTTCCATTGCTCAGGCACCTATGTTTCTAATGATATCCTGAGGATCCAATACTCGGTATATTTCGAAGACTTTATACAAGGATGTGCTAGGACAGAACCAGCCAGTAACAACAAATTTTGGACTAGTGAATAATGTAGTCGTTAGATAAACACCATTTAAATTGTTGGTAGAGGAGTCTGAATTTTGATCCCTAAAGGTTGGTGCCCTGGGTTCCATGCATTGTATATAAACTCTAAACACCTTGATGCATCAGAAATGCATGTCCAGAACCTGTTCATTTCTCTTCTTGAACATTCTTATCTAGTGTTTTTGGCCCCTGCAATTTGTTACTGCTCAAGACATGGGTGCGCTCACATGTCTGTGGTCAGCATTCAATTACGTGCAGAAATAGCTATATTTTGCCGCAAGCATTTTGTCAAAGAATAAAATGAATGGAGGCGACGGGGATGAGATGGACATTTCAGATGTAACAAAACCAGTACTGTACAGAAGGAATAATGAGAGGAGAAAAACAGAATGATTGTGAGAGTAACAACAAGGCACAAAAAAAAACTAGCGAGAGAGAGAGAAATATGAAAAAAGGAACACAAGAGAGAAAGTCAAAGGAAATCAAAGCAGAGGAAAGGCAGTCTATCACCAAGGACTGAGGCTCTCAGGAACTGGGGTGTGTGTGTGTGTGTGTGTGTGTGTGTGTGTGTGTGATAAGTGGTGTATAACCGTGCTGGATGTTGCAGAGAAGTAGCAAGAAATATGAAGTAGAAAGAGTTTGTTTTTTTCCCTACAGCACCAATATTCCTGCACTAATGACTTCCCCTTTGACTACAACAGGAGCAAACTGAGAAGGGTCGAAGGAGGAGAAGAAAGAAGAGAAGAAAGAAAAGAGAAAGGGGAGTCAGACGAGTTTGTAAATATTTCATCCTCAGTTTACAGTGAAGTAGTCAAAACAAGGCTGAGTTTCAGAGTTCAGACTTTTAACTTCGCGTGGGTTTCAAAAATCATGACATGAATTAAAACATAAAAGAGAACACACACAGCAAGCACCTGGCAACCCTATGGCAAAGATATTATTTTTACATTTGGACCAGTGAGAACTTTCATCCTAAGGCTCTGTCCTGAAGACTAGAATTCCTGTCAGCCATTTTAATACTTTCATGCATAACTTATTTATATGCTTAACCAGATTATTTAGATTTTCTCAATTTATTTATTTATTTAGTTTACTTGATGGCTCACCCGCTGTACCTGTAAAGGAACACTGAGTCTGTTCTCTGTATCTTTTAAGTTTTTTTTTTGTTTTTTTTTAATAAGCCGGCTGATAACATTCGCGCCACAATTACAGATAAGGTATGAAGAAAGTAACATGATTGTGGCGAGGAGTCAGAAGTGTGATTAAAAGAAAAAATGGGAAAACCCAGCCTAATGAGATAATTGTCAGGATGCATCACCGCACACCATTATTGATTATTTTCCTATAACAACACATCTGCAAGGGTTTATTCTTACATTTACATTTATTCATTTATTCATTTAGCGGATGCTTTTATCCAGGGCGACATACAAATGATGAAATACAAGCAAAGCGATATATCAAGCGGAGAACAATACAAGTAGTGCTACTATACAAGATCTTTTAATTAAGTTCTAGAGAAGCAAAGTGCGCAGAGTAGAGGTGGAAGAGCCAGAGTAAGGGTTTTGTTTGTTTGTTTGTTTGTTTGTTTACTAGGGGTTAGTTAAGTGCTCACGGAAGAGGTGGGTCTTTAGCTGTTTTTTGAAGATGGTGAGAGATTCTGCGGTCCAGATTGAGGTTGGAAGTTCATTCCACCACTGAGGAACAGTTAGTTTGAAGGTTCTTGAAAGGGACCTTGAGCCACGCTGAGTAGGTACTACTGAGCGTCGGTCGTTAATTGATCGCAGATTGCGTGAGGGAACGTAAGCCTTCAGGAGAGTGTTGAGGTAGGAGGGTGCTGTTCCAGACAAGGTCGTGTGGGTGAGCATCAAGGCCTTGAATTTTATATAATGCACTGCAAAAGAGTTTTAACACTGCAATATGAACGATATTTCTGTCCACTATTTCAGGTAACACGCCACATCGGTGGCCAAAGGACCACGAGCCAAACCCATAGTTTAATGTTTACGACACTAGGACTCTATTCATATTACCTTTTTTTTTTTTTTTTTTTTTTTTTTTTTTAAATATTTGAGCTACCTTCAATGGCTAGGTGCAATGATAAGATGATTTTTGATCTTCCTGATGTAATATGTATATTGCCTGTCCTAGACTTGTTGCAATTTCCTGATGACCATGACTTCTCCTAAGTTCTCTTTCATCAAGCACTCTCATCGTGTCCTAAAATAACCCGGAATCTAAAATGAAACTATTCGGATATTTGACATGCTACGGTTACTGATCCGTATTAAGTGAGAAATGTCTGAACATCCGACATTTAGACTTGTAACATCTGTAATATCACATATCACAGCCGCTGATTTACTACTCATTACATCCATACCTACTCAATGACTGGAGAGTTAGTTCAATTATTGCATTTTTTAAATACCTCTGAACCAAGCACAAAAGACCGTCTATGAACAGGAGCGAGCAATTATTGTTATGTGATGACATTCAGCCAGATACTAAACCAGAGAAACCAATTTCTTTGTGTGACCTTGTGAGAAGGGTTCGTTTCTGATCATTTTTATTTAGGTATTACACTGCAGCCATAGACTCCAGCCATTAAATCCCAACATTAGTTTGTATTCTTAAAGTAACCAAGGTCACACTCACAATGTGCCTGTGCAGTCAATTAATGCAGATACACAAGCCAACTGTCCAAGGTCTAAAATGCTATGAGCAGCTATGAGCAGTGTGTATATGTATGTATGTGATATGAATTAACAACTACTCTTTGTTTTTTCCACTTCTCCAGCAAAATAGATAGGATTCTGGAGTCAATGATGCACACTCTGGATATCAGTGGCTGACCTAACTGGACTCATCAGGATACTTTTAAACAACATTATCTATTAAATTAGAACTAGGTTTCATTCCCTGTTGTGACAGAACCAGACGAGCACAATCTGTTTTGTACTTTGGTGCATTATTTCCGGATCTGTGTAACATTCAGAAATGCTCGAAACGTTCCTGAGTGTTGCAACAGAAAAGGGTTTGCCTTAAGGCGAGATCTGGGAGCCAAGAGAGTAAAACTGGCTGTGCCTTCAGAGTGGGAGGGGCATACTTTCTCTCTCCTGTCCATCACAGTGACACTAGCCAATCATGGGCATCTGTAAGCTTAAGTAGGAGGAAGAGGGCAGATAGAGCTTTCCTCCGAGTGTGGTACACTGCGATTGGATACCTTCACTTGTCTCAGAGTGACACACGTGTTAGCCTTTATCCAATCAATTCCCAAAATCCCCAATAAATAAATAAATAAATAAATAGATAGATAAATCTGTTTAAATCAGAAGTACTTAAACTTGCCATTGTCAACTTTCACACAAGAATCTGCACAACTCAAAATAGTACAGTATGAACATATAAAAATAAGGATGTCTGAGTAACCTAGGATGTTCCAAAAAGAAAACAATATACAACTTTAACAAAAATTAAAACATTTACTAATAAAGCAAGTAGGAAACATTCAAAAAATTGAGAATGGGGATTAAGGATTAAGCTAGGTTAGGGGAAAAAAAAAAAAAATAAATAAAAAAAAAAAAAACCCTATAATGCTGTGCACTTGTGCAAATGTTGATTTTTGTTGAGTTGGTAGTCACGCTAAAACTGCTGGGAACTGAAAGAAACAGGAAACGATATAATAAACAGAAACACAACGATTGGCTGGTTAGTTGGAAACGAAAGAGTTCACTCGCTTAATTTCATTCGTGGTTGATCAGTTTGTGTACACATAAAAATGTATTACGCGTTCATGCACATGAATGCAGCCAAGTGCAGATGTCAACACCTGTCCATGTTAAATCTCATTACACACATCTTATTATACTTGACCTTTCAAAGCAGAAAAAATTTATAGATTTCACACTTTGAATCAATAGCAAAAAAAACCTGATAGTAACATGGAGAAAGTGGTAAATCTACCCGTATTTTTCTCCTCTCGCAATACTTCACCCATATCCCTATGCTCGTCTCAGAGTGTATATTAGCTTTCAAAGAGAAACAGGAAAAATGCATGATTGACATTTGTGGTACATTCCAAGCGTCTAGTGCAGACTGTGAATGCGGTTCCAGTATGATATTAATCATATCAAGGTAAAATAACGAAACCGACTTGAGACCACCCACTTTATCAGCCAATGAGAATCAAGTCTACACAAGCAGACGGCTGTATAAATATGGACACGGTCTACAACCACTGGAAAGCGCGCAAGAACAGACGGGGAAAGTTTTAAGGTAGGCTACAATACTAAAATAGATATATTTTAGTATTAATGTGTTTGACGTGGACAATATTTTTACTGTTTACTGTATAGACCTATAACGATTGTAATAATTCCTTAAGCATATCATCATCATTATAATGTATAAAGTAATGATTAATTAGTTGACTGAAGCTTTCAATTTTCTGTAAAGGTTACTATTTTTGGTGTACAAACCAGCAGAAATAAGCAGAAACAAGGGATTGTGTATAAATAAGCAATGTCTATAATCACTGAGGTTAAACAGAAAGAAGATTGAATATACATTTATTTGTTTAGTGGCTTTTTTCTTAATTATTGCTGTAATCATGTGGCGGTGTGGTGTATGTGGTGTTTTAACTATTATTTCCCCATCTGGCCTTCCACAAACCTGCAGGGCCAGGGCCAGTCAGAAGTGGAAGTTATTTTGACTCACTTCTATGCCAATGGAAAAATATTCAGCAATGTAATAGCTCCTGAAAAGGCCAAATTTGTCACAAAATTTGTGCATGTATAGATTGAAATATAGAGTTTTAGCAGTATTCTTAGTCCCTAACCTAGTGAACAAGCAGGAGATGTGATCTAATAAACTACAAAAGCCCTTCCCTATGCATGAGTAGGATAGGAACATTTTTCCAAAATAAAGGAATAATGAGTACCAAATCCAATTTTTAAATGCTCCTTCAAATGAATTACAAAGAAATCTGAGGCCCGATGTCATTTGTCACATATAAATGCATCAAGGCTGATTAATACTTCTGAGAGCACATCTCTGTGTACATGTCAGGACGCCATGCACGGGTGAAGTATTGAGCGTGTCCTCTAGGTGGCACTGTCACATGAACCACACCATAACTGAATTAGACGATGAAGAAGGGCCACAAACAAACTGAGTGCCATGTTTCACTGTAGTAATGAACAATAAACAGATAAATAAATATAAGAAAGCACGGGTATGTTGTCGTTTTGTGAAAGTCATAAGGAAAAAGAAACCTTGTGTGATTAATTATCAACCAAGCGAAATCCCTTCTAAAGTGTTTTAACTCGTAAAAGTGCTCTAATGATATTCAGCAGTTCGAGTGGCTTTTGTATCGAAGCACTTCAACGTAACTAGCGTTTAAACCCACAATTCTAGCAATGATGGAATGATGATGCTTTAGTTTTTAGTTTTATTCAGTTGCAGTGGTTTTCATCACCTACACTGTGTGTTTATTGGGAGTTCATTAGAAAAGAGAGAAAGTAAATTGTGCGATCCTGCAGGATTAAACTGGCCTTTATAATGAACTCTGACTGTTATAAAGCCTCGCACTTCAAGTAATAAATACATTTATGTTTAATATAATAATATCAGTTTAGTTTTCAGTAAAAAAAAAAAAAAAAAAAAAATCCATTATATAATAATGTGATCACATTGCTGTGTGTGAAGCAAACATGAAACACAAGGGGAAAAAAAAAACTTGCTTGTGTTCATTTATACCCGCGGTTAAGTGCGAGAGTTTTATCATAGCGAAGACGTTTTTATTCAAAACACCAGTCTGAGAATGAATATGTTTAAACTGAGATCGTTACCGAGCATTTCTCATGCGTTTCTGTCGCAAGCTACACTTTCATAAAGCAGCTCTGGAGCACGAGGTCGTCTGTAGAAGACAGAAAGTTCAGGATGCAGTCGTTATTTATTTATTTATGGTTTAGGATTTTACGGTTAAGATTTCGGATGCACGAAATGACAATTAAACAGAGAAAGAGTCAGAAGTGGAAGTTATTTTGACTCACTTCTATGCCAATGGAAAAATATTCAGCAATGTAATAGCTCCTGAAATGGTCTATCTCTGCTTGCCATGTTTACCCATGATCCTTCTTTCTGTGTGGTGGCGCAAAGATGCAAATACGCGTTAAAGCAGAAGCATAAATCGGCCTTTAACCGCCCACGAATAAATATTTTGAACTGTCATTAATTATTTCGGTTGGGGTTATATTCTGAGGCTGGAGGTTCGAATCCTGCCCGTTCTCCCTGTGCTTCAGGGGTTTCCTCCTCAAGTCCAAAGACATGCATTGTAGGCTGTTCTGCATTTCCAAATTTTCTGTAGTGTGTGTGATTGCCCTGCAGTGGGTTGAAAATGGATGGATGGATGGATGGCTACAAACCCATAATCGCTCTCTCACACACACACACTCATGAAAATTGTCCTCATTTTGAAGCTGTACATGTGACCATGTTTGCAGTTAAAGTGAGAAACTCTGTAGCTGCTACTAATGCTGTAGTATGCTAACTGAACCACAATTATTAAATTTGACTGTACAGTTCTTGCATAAATCACATATGAGTGCACGTTCAAGTAAGTGATATTCCCCTGGAGCTCAGATCACTGGTTTAAAACAGACACCCTGATTTACTAAAGATTTGCATTTGTGTGTGGGAAAAAAAAAAAAAAAAAAAAAAAAAAAAAAAAAGAGCAATAACACGTCCCGTATACTTTTTTTTTTTTTTTTTTTTGCATTTTCCGCTTAATGAATATGCTATTTAGGTGTCGACGCTAATAGATGCAAATCGCACATTCGCACATTAAATGCCAACAGCATTAAACAGAGCATACACCTTATTAACATAATGCAGTCTAAACGCATTTCTGAAATGCATTATGTGTAAACTCATTTATTCATATGATGTGAAAAGTTTCGAACATGTCTCACAGCCTTCAGTCATTTATCTGTGATTCTCAAGGTCAGTTTGAATCTCTCAGGAGTCTTTCTGATATCCCAGCTCACCGCAGCTATTGAGAACCATTAGCGTCTTGAGAAGCCCTTATTTAAGTATTGTTTTCTCTCCTGAGTTTTCATGTGGCGTACCCTCATACAATTGAATTCTTATGCGGTTGTAGATTGACCTCTACGCATTCACTATTTGGATGCACAATTAATCCCATTGTTCAGACAAATTAGAATGTATTGTGTTCATGTGTAAATCATGAACTGAGAGAAGGCCATGTGTGTGTGGTGGAGCGTTTTTAGTTCATGATTATACCTCAGGTGAGGACAGCTGTAGGTGTGTTCCTACATGTTGATGGTTTGCTGAAGGTATATTTTTGTTGTTGTTGCTGTTGTTGTTGTAGGTGTGTTTGTTGTAGGTGTTTTTCTAAAAATGGATGGTTTGCTGAAGGTATGTTTTGGTTGTTGTTATTGTTGCTTTAGGTGTGTTCCTACATGTTGAAGGTATATTTTTGTTGTTGTTGTTGTTGTTGTAGGTGTTTTCCTACATGTTGATGGTTTGCTGAAGGTTGGTTTTGGTTGTTGTTATTGTTGCTGTAGGTGTGTTCCTACATGTTGAAGGTATATTTTTGTTGTTGTTGTTGTTGTTGTAGGTGTTTTCCTATATGTTGATGGTTTGCTGAAGGTATGTTTTGGTTGTTATTATTGTTGTTGTTGTAGGTGTGTTTGTTGTAGGTGTTTTTCTAAAAATGGATGGTTTGCTGAGGTATGTTTTGGTTGTTGTTGTTATTGTTGTTGTTGGTGTAGGTGTGTTCCTACATGTTGAAGGTATGTTTTTGTTGTTGTTGCTGTTGTTGTTGTAGGTGCATTTGTTATAGGTGTGTTCCTATATGTTGATGGTTTGCTGAAGGTATGTTTTGGTTGTTGTTATTGTTGTTGTTGTTGTTATAGGTGTTTTCCTAAATGTTGATGGTTTGCTGAGGTATGTTTTGGTTGTTGTTGTTGTTATTGTTGTTGCTGTAGGTGTGTTCCTACATGTTGAAGGTATGTTTTTGTTGTTGTTGCTGTTGTAGGTGCATTTGTTATAGGTGTGTTCCTATATGTTGATGGTTTGCTGAAGGTATGTTTTGGTTGTTGTTGTTGTTATTGTTGTTGCTTTAGGTGTGTTCCTACATGTTGATGGTTTGCTGAAGGTATATTTTTGTTGTTGTTGCTGTTGTTGTTGTAGGTGTGTTTGTTGTAGGTGTTTTTCTAAAAATGAATGGTTTGCTGAGGTATGTTTTGGTTGTTGTTATTGTTGTTGCTGTTGGTGTGTTCCTACATGTTGAAGGTATGTTTTTGTTGTTGTATGTTTGGTTGTTTTAAGATGCTTTTAATGCATCAGTTTAACATATGTACATACTGTATATACATATGTAAAAAAATATGTATAACCATATTTCCATTTACCCATATTCCATTTTCAATCAGTGTGTTGACTAGAGCTTGTTTTTTAAGAAACACTACAATAGCTTTGTTCATTCAGGAGGCAGAATAGATACTGCCAGACCCAACCTGCTCTCCCACACCCAACAGCACCGCCTCCACCTGAGAGACAGAGTGTCTCCCGACCGGCATCAGAGGCCATGGCATCCCGCTCAACCTCAACTGTTAACAGATATATAACTTACAGCTTAAACTTCACCTTTAATTAAAGAAAAGGGAATAGAAAAAAACATGTAAAATGCCAAAGAGCTCTTCACTCTTTCCTGCCGCACTCTCAGAGAGAGAGAGAGAGAGAGAGAGAGAGAGAGAGAAACTCATAATTATAAAGGTATTTTAAAATCTCTATAAAAACAATGGAGAAATCAATACAAGCAGTAGGAATACACCTTCGTATGAATAAGGCAGAAAAGGCAGCAAAGAAATAAATCAGACTCACAATGGAGTGTGACAAAAGAAGGAACAACAGGCCACACACTTTATTTTAGAGGCGGTGACCTTGGCAATGCCCGCTGTCAGTGTGAAGACAAAAGTACAGAAAGAGCTGTAATGCCTCCTGAGTGAGTCAATGCCTCCAGGTGGAGAACAAATGTGGAAGGAATAAAGAATGAAGGCAGAAACACAGTGGGGCATGAACAGGAAATGACCTCAAGACCTAGTCATAACTGTAAGAAAGCATTAAGCAATAAGAAGAACAATAATGCCCTCCGGTTTGGCCACCGGTAGAATAACAAATGGTAGTTCTTTTGAGTTTAATGTGAAATCTGGATATTGATTAAAAAAAAAAAAACAGGAATGCATTAAGATGATGGAGGAATTAAGATTTCATGAACCAGATTCATATCAAAGCACACCAGAGGTGTGTCCCAATTCGTGTGCTTATGCACTACTCTATGCTGTCTTGTAGTATACATAGTTCACACTGAAAATTCCGAATAGAAAAAGTACACTTTAAATACCCGGATGATGCACTTAATTAACCAAAAAAACTAAGCGTGGAATGTTGGACACTTCATGCACTCAACTGTTGCAGCTTTAATTACGTAGCGGAGGTGGAGGGGCTATCAGACTCCGATACTGAATGAAAAAAATAACCTTATAAAATTCATACTCTAAACGGTTGGGGAACATAGTGTAGAAGTGCATAGTGTAGAAGTGCATAGTGTATAAATACATAGTGTAGAAGCACAGTGTATAAGTGCATAGTGTAGAAGCGTATAGTGTACATAGTGTAGAAGTGCATAGTGTATAAGTGCATAGTGTACATAGTGTATAAGTGCATAGTGTACATAGTGTATAAGTGCATAGTGTAGAAGTGCATAGTGTAGAAGTGCATAGTGTAGAAGTGCATAGTGTAGAAGCGTATAGTGTACATAGTGTAGAAGTGCATAGTGTATAAGTGCAT
>JANDJT010000102.1:3385942-3401953 GCA_024331685.1 Stegophilus panzeri | reverse complement strand
TCCACACTTGTTCGGTTGACTGAGGAGATGAAAAGCAGTGTGAAAGTAACTGTTGCTCAGTGTAGATGCATTTTGGACTTCCTGTAGTTTTTATCCCGATTGTATTATACAACTCCGAACAGGTCACTCGCACTGATGCAAATAAATATTTATTCACAGTCGCAGAAAGTACTTTTCAATCGCAAATGCGAGTGAAATGGTCACACTGTAGAGCCCTGAGTTTTTTCCTGTTTGGCGTGATGACGTTTAATGTCCCCACAACCTGTGTAGTGCCATTTAGCATCATATTAGTTTCATGATTTCTCCTCGCGCAAAGCAGGCCGCTCAAGCACTAAAATGCTAACTCCGTTTCCGGGTTTTGGCATTACAAAATGACGTCATCCCTGCGCCGCTCTATGGCGATTGGCTGTAAGTTTAGGAAGCGCTTGATTTGATCTGCAGTGGAGTTTTCTATGAGTGGAGGACAAACTTTAAATGTTAATATTGCAGTCAATCATGTTCATTTAATCGTGGGCAGTCAAAATCATAATCGCGATCGATATTCGATTAATTGTGCAGCATGGATAACGCTGGTATTTAGGCTGTTTATGAACTAAATCTGGCAGGGCGGTGGTGCATTCCCTTGTTACTGTATGTACATGTGTTCATGTGGGTTTCCTCCTGGTTCTCTGGCTCCTCCCACCTACCAAAACACGATGGTAGATGGACTGTTGAGTCTTGAGTATATTCATATTATCTGAAAGTAAAGGTGCCAAGGTACACTATGTTATAGGCAGAAACCCCTATTTAGTCATTTTTTGCCATTTGTTAAAACTCAGCTGCGGTGAAGTCCAGAGTGGTTTCGAAATTATTGGCACACTAATTCCACTGTGCACGCTTAGAGCAGAGACAGCAAAAAACGAACATGTCTCAGGGCTTTAGTAACATGCTCTGTACACAGACACATACGAGAGGGTCAACCATACAGGTCGTCTTAAACACACAGCAAGTAATGCAAAAAAAAAAAAGACAACATCATAAATTCAGTAGATATGCTTAGCTCTAGTGATGCAATTCAGAGCAAAGCCATGAGTTATAGGGCGCTCACACACACAGAGAGAGAGAGAGAGAGGGAGAGAGATAGAGAGAGAGAGGAGCGAGAGAGAGTACCTAGCAGATGCCAAAGTGGTTGAGTAATTATTGCTTAATCAGGGTTTTATCAATCACATGGCGAAATCCATGCTTATCTTGGTGATAACTGAATACCTTCAATTACCTTCAACTGAACACCTAATACACTATTGCAAGATAAGGATGAGTTTGAATGGTAATAAATAAATAAACATCTGAAAATTTAGCTAAAGGAATTTTAGTTGGATTAGTTATAACGTCATCATATTTGCCTAAACCCGAGTACCTCTTGAGACCCTAACCAGACCCTTTGACGTTAAGTGAAAGTTCTGTAACAAATAGCAAAACTTGTTAGTTCAGGTATTATTTTTTCAGGTTCTGGTTCAGATTTTCAGGTTCTGACATATGCTGTTAGTTTTGGGGTGGGGGTTGGGGGGGGGGGTAATGTTTGCATTATTATTGCTATAATATTTACGTTTAATTCGACATTGACATTTCTGTCACAGTCTTCTGAACCCCTTGCAACACCACCATGAACCCCCAGTTGGGAAATCCAGGTCTAAAACTGTATTTTTCTAGTCTCTTGCATTTATTTTTCAATAGATGGTGTGAATAACCAGTCTGCATTTGCTGTCCACTGATTATTTCCTGACTAAAAACACGTATTTGATTTAAAAGGGGGGTGGTCTACAAGTGACTTTTAAAATGTGCACTTCACAAATAAAAAAATAAAAATAAAAAAAAAACAGCCGTCCCTTTAAGTACGAACTCTGGCAAGGTTCTTTCAGTAATCAAAATGAGTCACATATAAAAAAAATTTTTAAAATGTATAAATAAATAAATAAATAATTCAGCTCAAGCACCAGTGTAAGAGAATCTGAATACAGAGAACTATCCACACATGTGGATGAATATGAAAATATTCATTGTCCATGAATACAGCCCTTGCGTGAGTGTGAGAAAGAGGAGAAAAAGCAGAAAAATGGAGGTCAATGATGTGAGCGTACAGTCTCCTCTGACCTTCTCTCTGCCGTGGGATTGTGTGTATGAAGCCCTTTGTTTCCAGAAAGGTGGCAGCAGATCAACAGGGATCAAAGGTCATCATAACATGTCAGGAAGATTCAAACGGCCTTAAACAACATTTCAGAGTCAATCAATTGCTGTTTTAAACATATTACTGCCCTCTCCAGCTTTCTCTCTCACACACACACACACACACACACACACACACACACACAGTCACAAAACTGTGGAAAATCTAAATAGGGCCTTATTTTTAAAGCCTTAAAAATTTGACTATATTCCATAACAGAAAAATCACATTCTGGACATTTCATATGTGATAATGTCATTACGTGGAAAACATGTGCATTTCAACTGAATTGAAAACAAATGAAAAAAAATAATAATAATGAAAACATGTGCCATACATGTGAAAATAAATGAAATGTGTGAGAAAAACACATGGTAAATTTTTTTTTTTTAAATAATTTAAAAAAACAAAAACATTCCCTACTTTTGAAAAGTGGTTTAAATAAAATCATCATAAAAATAAAAACCTGTGAAACATCTAGAAGATATGAAAAATGTGTGAACAAGCCCCAGTGCTCGATTCTGTTTACTGCACAAACCTTGTTCACTTTACATTTTTTTATCTGTCAAACATCCGACACCAATGCGCTGACCCCATCTGATTTACCGCCGCTTATTTAATGTAATTCTGTTCCGTGGCTCAGTGATGTTAAAAGATACGACAAAACCGATGCTGACTGCTTTGTGTTTCACGAAATTAATCTCATCTTGGAAAAGATGTTCACCACTTTTTTCCCTTCTTCCTGTCATGAGTCTTACAAGTTCAACACACAAAGTTTCTTTCAGCTTCTGCTCTACTTGAATTATTGTCGAATTGCTCAAGATGCAAGATGTCAAGATAGTTTTTATCTTAAGTATGTGGTGATGGACGTACGGTTGCATGAATGCCTGTTCAGGCGAGTGACCTAGTGAACGGTTGATAATACTTTTCAATTTGGTATAATTAGAATTTTGTCTAACTGGACAAGCAGACTCTGAAATTAAACCATGAAGGTCATATCAGTACTCTCCAAAAATGACTGCCCCAGAACACACAGCCTCGTTACCTAGCTTTATTAAAATAAATAAATAAATAAAATTGTGCTACTGCAATCCTAAGCCTCAAAAAGATCTCCACACTTTCTGTTAAACAGGGCAGCCTTAAAAACCAATACTTAGCAAAAGAGTGAGTAGGCTAAGTAAACCAAGTACTAAGCCTAGCAGAACTCGCCATTGGCAGGAATTGTTTTTTCACCCATGCGTGTAGAAAGTCAGATGCTTCACCACATGATGTCTCGATGTTTGCGTTTTTAAAGAAAAGTGGCAAACCGAGTCAAACAAAAGCAGGTAGCATTTTCTAAGTAAAATAAATCCACCCAACCGGAGTGAATATCTCAACCGAATACAGTTTGCTAACTGAAAACCTGCCAAACAAACACACAGTCCTGTGCTCAACACAAACCGGCCAACCCTGAAGATGTAACATTTTTGGTAGAGTCCTTTCACAAAGCTGTTTAAGGTAGAAACTTGTGTGTTTGAGTGTGCGTATATACAGGGTTTTACGGTAACCATCAGGCACTTGGGGGGGGGGGAGCTGATGTGTTTTAGTTAAGGTTTAGACACGAGAAAACATTCATCCTTTGTTAGCAACAATCTAACACTAAAGATAGTGATGACAGTGAATTGTATGATCAGTGTTTATAGAGTTAACAAGTGAATATGCGTGTGTGTGTGTGTGTGTGTGTGTGTGTGTGTGTGTGTGTGTGTGTGTGTGTGTGTTGATCTCAATAAAACTCATTCTCATATCAACTGGCCCATGTGCCATTTTGATTGGGAAAACCAAGACAACTGAACTTTTTGCATATTTTTGGGTGACAATTCATAGCAGCGTACTCTGATGTTAAAATGCTGAGTTCCCAGACAAAATGTATAAAGGTTAGTGTAATGTTAATTGATGCTTCGTACATCGAATTATGTTCGATGTAGGAAAATAAATTATATTAATGCAACTCAATTCAATCACGTGAAACCGATGTACGCATTTGAATTAAATTCAGTGAGCTTTTTTTTTTTTTCAGTATGAGGACTTCGGTGTTCACTTTAAATCTTTTTTTTTTTTTCAATAGTGAAATTTTAAATCTAAGAAAAGTGCAAATGTTTTCATTGGCAAGAAAGAAGAAAATGCAATTCATTCAGAGCTACTTTTAGGAAGGACATTCATATTTACACATACACACACACGAATCGACTTTCTACACTGAAAAAAAAATAGTTCATTAAATGAGCATGCTCAACTGGGTTAAGGCTTGAATCTCCATTGCTGACATACTACACCAAGGACATTACCGCTCTGCTATTCTTGCACACATGTTTCAGCCACGTTAATTTGAATACTGTAGTTATTGTACCTGTACTACGTGACTCGATCACGCTCACTTTGTATAATTGAATCTTGTCATTAGAAACTTGTTTAAATTAGGTTTAGTATAAGTTTTGTTGAGAATTGTCATATTTTTATGTGAACCATATGTAATATTTTTTCTTAAATCTAACCAACTGGACATTCCATTTTTTTCCAGGATCGACAACGTTTAATGTGCTCTGCTGCTTGTTTCAAAACGGTCCTGAGAGAGGTTCAGTGATCCATGGGCCAAGCACAAGCAGATCACGGCTTCAGTACAAGAACCAGCACCGTTTAGTTGGTAAAAGAATATACGCTGTATACAGTATATGACCTCGCAGAACTACTGTATCTACTAGCAAGCCGTGTTTGTTCAAATGAAACATGACTGCCCCCTACTGGTTTTGTCTTTCCTGCGCCCGCAGCATGCGTGTGATACCGCGTGATACCACATGAAATTGCAGGATCCTTTTTCCTTTGATGCACATTTTCAATGGCCATATCTGTATGTAGCCATTTTTTTCCCCAAAAAGTAAACCAATATTCAGAAATCAGGTGGGAAAAAATAAGTTCACCCTTCAACTTACACAATCATGAAGTGTAATTAGCAGCTAGGTGTTACAAATGAAATGTACAAGATTAGTTTATCATCAAGAACTTTTCACAGTTTGGTGTTCTGGAGCACTCAGGTGTCTACATCGTGCCAAAAAGAAAGGACCTCAGTCATGACCTCAGTGGATCAGTTGTTGAAGGGTTATAAGGCCATCTCCAAATCTCAATTTAAAATTCACCATTCTGCAGTGAGAAGTATTGTTTACAAATAGAGAGCCTTCATGACAGATGACCATCTTCCTAGGAGTGGGCATCCCAGAAAATTCGGTCCAAAGTCTTATGCCAATTAATACACAGAGATATAAAGAAAAACTGAAGAGCTACATCATGTGATCTATGTGCCTCTGTAAGCACATAAAATATTTATGTTCATTAAAGCAAAATCAGAAAAAGACTGAACAAGAATGGCTTTCAATGGGAGGGTGGCTAGGAAAAAGAATGCTATGGATTCTCCAAAGTAGAATATGTCAGTACAACTTAGGTTTGCAAAATTGCATGCCCAGCTCCATGTTTTGTGAAAACCAAACACCGCATATCACCACACACACCTCATACCAACAATAAAACATGCTAGTGGAGGGCTGATGATTTGGGCTTGTTTTGCAGACACAGGACCTGGGAAACTTGCAGTCATTGAGACGACGATGAACTCCACACTATACCACAATATTCTTGAGCCAAGTGTGAGGTCATCTGTCCAGCAGCTTAAGCTGGGCCAAGATTGGGTCATGCAACAGGACAATGATCCCAAGCACACCAGCAAATCAACATACGAATCGCAAAAAAAGACAAAAATCCGGTGTTGGAATGGCCAAGTGAAAGTCGAGACCTTTTATTTGTTTGTTTATAGAAGTTGGTGAGGACAACACAATCGTTATTTAGGCCCTGATAAATAAATAAAAAGTGTTACCCTAGTTCTCTGCTACCTCTGATCCTCATTCCATTAGTAACAAAATCCTTCCAATGAATAATCATTCAGCATAACATAACTTGGGCCACATCCCAAACCACATATTACTGTACAAAATAGCATGTCAGTACATCTTTAATGTTATTACTGCTTACCCAGCAAACAGGGGATGTCCCCCGGACATCGCGAACATCCAATTAGGTCCGCGTTCGGTCCGGTTTATAACGTTCGCTGGCGGACGTTCCGAGGACGTCAGAGTCGTAACGTAAAGCAAAACATTACTGAATGTGTTCAATTCAGCAAAAGTCCCCTAAGCTTCCCGAATGGCCACTGGATATCCTGTGAACGTCCCCTTCAACGTCCATAGGACGTCAAGTGGACCCTACACATAGACGTTCAGGGCATGTTCGTAGAGGCCATTTAGGGGACGTCCTGGGGACCTTTCTTTGTCAGCTGGGTAGGCATATTACCTTAGGCTGCTCAGAAAACACAGCCTTGAATTCTCATTGAATGTGTATTGATATGGCTCATTGCAGTCACCAAATTAATCTGCATGGACAAGATCACAGCTCAACCCATGTTATGAAATGTTCTTAGATAAGTAGCTTCCCATTCTTAAGGGTAAAATTTAAAAATAGTACGCACAGCAGCTTTAGGTTCCACAGTGGAAACACAGATCAGACTTTAGATCATCCTAGATACAAGGTAGGTTACATGTGTCCACAATACACAAAGAAACAATCCTGGACATCCCACTGTTTCAGCTTACTCCCAGCTGACAAAAAAAGGTCCCCAGGACGTCCCCTAAATGGCCTCTATGAACGTCCCCAAACGTCCATGTGTAGGGTCCCCTTGACATCCTACAAACGTTGAAGGGGACGTTCACAGGACGTCCACCGGCTATTCGGGAAGCTTAGGGAACTTAAATGAACACATTCAGTAATGTTATGCTATACGTTATGACTCTGACGTCCTCGGAACGTCCGCCAGCAAACGTTATAAACAGGATCAAATGCGGACCTAAGTGGACGTTCGCGACGTCCGGAGGACATCCCCTGTTTGCTGGGCTCTTGTCCCAGAGAAATAATATCCCAGCTTCTGGATGACATTTTCCAGCCTATGTGATCAGACTCTCCCTACATTTGCCAAAGTCTCTTCACATTTTCTACAAATCCCTGACTGATTTAAAGAACAGTCCCAGCACAACAATCCCCTCCTTTTTACTACGGAGATCAAATGTCTCTATACAGTCATCCCTAACGAAGATGGATTCCGAGCACTTAAACATCTTATAAATGAGCAGTTGAACAAAAACATTGTCTTGCGATTAATACAATTGTATTAACACTTAACTGCTTCAGCTTTAACTCTAACATTTAGTCTCAGGTAAGAGGCGTTAGTATGGGCACTAAAACTTCTTTATGTGTTTTGTTCCTTGGGTACATTGACAACATTGGAACCACACTCTCTATTACGTAGAGAACTTCAGATGTTGATTTCTTATTTCTCACCAACACCCAACATCTTCATCCAGCTCTGAAGTATATATATATATATGGAGAATTGCACTCCCAGACTCGACCATAACCTTTTTGTAAATGTCAGTGAAATCAGAAGGCATTGAAAACCATCAAGGTCACCATCATCCATTATAAAAATAAACCTTCAGACTCTCATTCCTACTTATGGTACACTTCCAATCCTAAGCACTGCAAAAATACCTTTCCACATTCCCATTATGTGACTTAAACACATTTCCAGTAAGAATGCAGAAAGTAAGGTAATGCATGAATATTGTTTTCTAATTGTGGATTCACTAAGAAGTCAGAGATCATGCCATGGCTCGTTTTACCACTACTGAGAGAGACCGGAGCACGACATGGCAGAAAGAATTCCTTTGGTGCTCGGTTATCAACCTACTAATAAAATAGCGGCTGAAATTATACCTAAAATGTCAAAAATCCTCCAAGATAATCCAGAGACTGCTTTCCTTTTTAAGGAACCTTGTTTCATCTCCTATAGACAGAACAAAAGCATCAAAGCAGTGCCTGTCAGAAGAGAATTAAACGCTTGACTATTTTGTCCAGCACCTTCATACAATCAGAACAAAGGATTTCTCTTTTTCCAGGGCAAGACACTTCAACAGCAATATACATCAAATTTATAATATTAATACCTTTATGCATATGATGGGACGTAGATATACCAGATTTAGACAAACGCATGTGTGTGCATTTCCTGTTCAAGCTGATTTGAAAGGAAGTAGCGTGTAATTAGTATACAGTCAGAATTCTTCCGATTGATTGGGCAAGCTGGAACATTTTGGCTGCCGCTCCTCGCACCGTCTGTTTGTTTGTTTGTTTTTATGTTAACGTGGGTTCAGTAATCCTGCTGTTTTCATTTTTTAATTCATCCTCTACACTTGTAATGTGGTGGGATTATTACACATACCTTGGATTCTTACTTTTATCTCTTTGTGTTCTCTGTAGGACTCTGGAGCGTAATCGGAGGAGTTTACGCTGTGGCATTACAGAGAACATACGCAGCCTTGGGACTGCTGCGGTACTGGACTCACGGAACATGGCTTTAAGTTACACCACACACCAGCTGTTGAACTTTAAACAGAACTATCGTTTGCAAAACACTGTCAAAATTCTGGCCTTTTGAGACAAAGGCGGTATATACATCGGAGTCTTTGATGCAGTTAGAGCCGTTCTTCTTCTTCTTCTTCTTCTAACATCAGTGTTCTTATGAACCCGCGCTCTATGAAGGCAGCTTGTTGTAAAATGGAGCGCAAGTGGCGTGACTCTGGCTTGAATGTATTTTTTCAAGCTTGGAAAGACAGCTTGGGGGAATATAGAGCTTTGGTCAAGGCCACCAATGATCTGTTAATAGTCTCAGATTCTGGTTCTCTTTCCATCCGTATCCTTCTTGATCTTAGCGCTGCTTTTGACACTGTCAATCACAACCTCTTACTCAACCCACTTGAAACTGTCTTTGGTGTTTCTGAGGCTGTTATAGCCTGGTTTAGATCTTATCTCTCCGAACGTTTGTTTTTATGAGTGGTTTCATGTCTGAGATTGGCTCTGTTCCTACTGGTGTCCCTCAGGGATCAATTTTAGGCCAATTTCAATTCGAGTTTTTCTTTTGACCCACACGTACAATCTACTGTCAAGAATTCCTTTTTTCATCTCAGAAATATTGCTAGACTTCGCCCTATGCTATCTTCTCCTGTGACTGAAAGGCTTATCAACACTTTTGTTTTTTCTCGTATTGATTACTGCGATGCACTTCTTGCTGGGGTTCCTAAAGCCACACTAAATAAACTGCAATGTGTGCAAAATTCTGCTGCTAGGATCCTGACTGGTGTCAGGAGAAATGAACACATCACTCCAATACTGAAGTCCTTGCACTGGCTCCCGGTCAGGTTTCGCCTTGATTTTAAAATCCTTATGCTCACATATAAGGTACTACATGGTCTGGCCCCTCAGTATCTGTCTGCGCTTTTAACTTGATACACTCCCAAGCATCATTTGCGCTCTTCTCGAGCTGGTTTACTGGCCATCCCACAGACACGGCTGCCATCTGTAGGGGACAAGGCTTTCTCATCCTATGCCCCTAGACTCTAGAATGCATTTCATGCTCATATTAGAGATGCACAGAATTTAAATCTAACCTAAAAACTCATTTATTTAGGTTAGTTTTTTCTTAATGGCTTTAACCATTTTGTATTCAAGTCAGGTTTTTTTGTTTTTGTAAAATTTATGTTTTTATCTGTGTATTTTTTTTTATTTATTTTCTTGGTATTTTCTTATTGTGTAAAGTGCCTTGAGAAGCTGCTTTAAAGGCGCTATATAAACATAACGTTGTTTATTATTATTATTATTATTATTTGGCATTTTGTCCCCACAATGAATTTCAGATTAGCATTGGAGGTCATTAAACACTTAACATCTCTCTGCCCTTCTCTTATTTCTACTCTGTCTCTCAATCTCTGTCTGTTGGCATATAGAGTAGCTATAAATAAAAAAGAATAGCCTACAAAATGCCTAGTATAAAAACAAAATTCACTTTTCTAGTGACAGGTATGATTTCTCCACAAGTTGCATACATCTAACTTTTTAAACAAGGACAATACCTCCAGAATGGGCATGCACATGTGTTAAAATGTCACGGCAAACTAGAGACTCCATTTCCCAGAATGCACAACAACCTATAAATATGGCTGATGACCACAATTCCCAAAAGAACACACAGGCACGTCACCTGCTTGTGACGACTAATCTCACACACACCTGTTCCCAATCACACCACACTATATACGAGACTGTTCAGTCACTATGTCTTTGTGAGGTAATATGTGCAGTTGCTATTGTCTCTGGCATTTTCCAAGCCTTGTGATTGTGTTGTTATAACCCTGCCTGACCCTTGACCTTGATTTCTGCCTTACCTGATTTAGCCTGTTTACTTGATCATCTGACCTCTGCCTGTCTTTGTTGTTGTTTTTGCCTTGTCCTCTGGATTATATGATCTTCAATAACACTCTTAACTGCGATGGCATCTGTCTCAACCTCCATTATGTTACATTTGATTATTTGCCAGTTTTTGTTATCCATAGTATTTTTCATCAAAATTGCAGGAGGCAACATGACAGTCCAGAGAATCTGAAAGGTTTCATAATGTAATAAACAGTCTTATTGGTTAAATTAAGCATAATTTTAACTATGAACAAAAGAGCAATAAGAGGAAAAAAGTATTCCCAGCATACTGTAGCTCTGAATAATTGATGAAGCTGCTAAAGCGGTTTTAGTTATATAAAATCCCGATATTTAAACCTGAAAGTATTTTCTAAGAGCCAGAGTTTACATCTAGCAAAACTGTCCAAATACATTACACAGCTTCACTAGATTTTGTAAGTTATTATCAAGAATAGCTAAGAAGAGATGATTATTAAGACCACAGTCTAAAGAGAAAACAGAAAAAAGACTATGACGTGTTTATAGACAGTTTTTCAGTGAAACCTAAAGGAAGATGGGCTACTCCTGCTGAGATTTGGTTTCTTCCAAAGGTTTCTCACTTCTAGCTCATAGATGTTCATCGTCACCGCTGAGTTGCTCACTGCAGGTTAAGGCACTTTCTTTTCTAGGGTATCTCCGGGAAATTCATGTGGCAGAAGTGCCAGACTGCACCATGAACAAGTCCACTCCCTGAAATACAAACAACCCAGCACATGGTTCCATCATGGAAATCAGGTTTTGCTTTTACTTCAGTACCAGAATAACGTCCCATGCCGACCTGGTGATATCATCTCGCTAATGTCTAGGAGAAAGACCCTGAAACTGAAACCTATTTAATAACATCAGTGATGGACGTGAAGCCCAAAAGCCAATATGCTTTTTGAATACTTTAAGAGAAAACAGATCTGAGACAAGATTCTGAGAAAGTACTGAATTCACAAATACAGATACTGGCAGGTTCTGGCAGGTTCATGGTGGATCCTGATCTTGGGAACACTGGGCATGAGGTGGGAATACACCCTAGTTGGGCCACCAGTTCATAACAATACACCATGCACACACACACACACACACACACACACACACAAACACCTATGGGCAATTTAGTGCAACCAAGCAACTTACTGGCATGTTTCTGGGAGGTGGAAGGAAACCAAAGGTCCTGGAGGAAACACATGCACAGTAACCCAAGCTCAGGATCTAACTGTGGAGCTGGGAGGCGGCAACACTACCCACCACGCCTCCGTGGCATGTTCAAAACATTTATTCAAATTGACAGGAGAATTTGGAATCACTCCACCTAAGGACCAATGGCCATAACTCTGAGATCTTAGTAATAAAACAGAACTCACTGAGCATTCCTCTAGTGTGCCTCCACCCTGCCAAGACGGTTTTGCTTATATGAAATAGCTATTAGAAATAAAATGTAGAAGGAGAAACAAAAAAAAGAGTAAGAGGAATAAGGGGCAAGGTTGTGTACAAGACAGATGGCAGAGAAAGTATCTTAATGCATCACTCAGTAGGGCAGAACAGCATTACACAGAGACAGCCGAAGCACAAACCATGACTGTAGGAAAAATAATGCAAGGGAAAAGATTGCAGATTTCACTGGAAGGTCATCTTCTAAACCAATTATATCAAATAAAATACTCATTTGGAAAATTCCACTCAGACTTCTGCCAGGACTCTGTTTGGACTCCACCTGGTATCTTTTCCATTAAAGGTTGTCGAGAGAAGTACACATCTTTAGATTATATGGTCATGTGACCAAATCCGCTCATGAATATTTACGACTTCGAAAAGCAATCATCTGCTTAGCCAATTTAAATTCCCTTAGCAACGAGACACTATTTGCATTAGTGTAAATGAAATTCTAATTATGTTGTCAGTCATGTTTTTAGACCTAAATGGCCTGAACGAAGCCCGAAACCAGATTACAACAACGAGATGTGCCTAAATGCCAGTGAGGTAGAGATAGAGGCAGGGTTAGCATTTCTTACAACAAAATTCACCATCAAACTTCATGTCACGATTTGAATTCAGAGGCGCGTGCAATCACGGAATATAAGTGAAACGTTTAATGAAGTAACAAACAAAGTACAACACAAGACTTACATGGCTCCAAACCAAGCATAGTGTGATACATGGGGACAGAACAAACAATTCAAGACAACAGTGCAGTGTTGAACAGGACTAGGGCTGCAACTGAAGATTATTTTCATAATCGATTAGTCAGCCGATTAATCGATTAATCGGATGTGGAGGAGGGGCGAACTTTCAGTACCATTTTTTTATTTATTTAAAACAAAATCCACAAACTGAGTGTTACGAATATAAACTTCAAACTAAAACTTTACACAACTGTTTGTCCAATTATATAAGAACTTATATAAGAACCCAATACACACACATACACACACACCAGAATATATATTATTCATTTAGGACTGTAGTTTAATTCAGTGCCTTTTGTGCATCCATAAAAAATAATGCATGAATACTAATATATAAGTTTATATTATATAATAGTATTCGTTCATTACTTTTTTTATATATATAAAATATAACATTTATATAAACAGTAAACTGAAGAAAGACGGTGTCGTTGACTCTGGGTATCTGCTAAAGCTAACGGCGTCGCTTTACGTGCGTATGACATCATGCACCATCGACTAGGAAGCGGCTTGTACTTCCGGGTAGTAAAATAATACCTTTCTAAAATCCATACACTGGACCGTAGAGTATACAGTGCATAGTGTAAGTGTATAGTACGTCACTTGGGACATAACTTTAGTATTTACTCTCCGAAGCATGTTTTCGGAACAGAAGTAACGTAGTGAGTAAACGTACCCCGTGCCGCTCAGCCCGACTAATCAATAACGAGATTCGTTGACAACTATTTTCATCATCGATTATTATCGATTGGTTGTTGCAGCTCTAAACATGACTATATATACACACCAGTGCTAATGAGCTAAACGTGAAACAAGTGAATGAGACATCTGGCATGGTGCAGTGGCTGATGGGGAATTTTCTAGTAGTTTCTAGTCCTTTTCCGATATTACATGACACTTCACTGTTCGAATGAATACAATTTTCTAAAGAGATCATGCCGCATTAGTGATATTTATGCATGTAATCCGATCAGCTTTGAAAAAAGCACTGGGACCAACATATTGTTTTTTACAAAAGTCAAAAAAAGTATTCAGAAAAGTAATAGCTTGATGTCAATCCCTTTTTAAAAAAAAAAAAAAAAAAACTCCTGATCAAAGAGTGGGCAAATCTAAGGAGATTTATTGCATGCTGAATCGAAAACATTTCAATGACATTTATTACTACTAAAGATAAGAATAAATTAAACCTAGATAGCAAGCTAGGCTAGTTAGTTAACCACAAAGCACAGGGAGTCATGTAATCTCTGCACACACAGGGCGGAAACAGGATTCAAACCCCCAACCCTGGAGGTGTGAGGCAAACGACCTGTATACCATTGTATAGTCTATAGCCTATAGCCAGCTTTGATTTAACGATGTGTGTATGTGGGCATTTACATGAACCCAGCTGGTCATGTATGCCAGAGGCCCACTGCCCTGTAGAGTTGAGCTGTAGAGCTGAAATTGCACAGAGCTAAACTGGGACAAAGTGCAGAGAAACAGACCAAGAAAGAAGGAAAGAATGAGTGTATTTAAGAGAGAGAGAGAGAGAGAGAGAGAGAGAGAGAGAGAGAAGGATGGATGGAGAGACCTGATGGAGATGTAACAGGCATGCTCTGAAGTATGATTACTGTACACTTGTTGTTATTCCTCGCAGTGCAAGGAGAGACAGAGGGAAGGTTTCTGGCGTGTCTATCCATGAGACGCATGCGTGCGCACACACAAAACACAAAATACATTCACGAATAAGAACCTCGAATCAGATTTATCAGCGAAGGACATTGCAAACATATTAGCACAATGTTTTCAGAGGAAAGGCATTAATGACAGAAATGTGTCGGTCTGCTCATTCACAGTGCACAGTGTGGACATGCGCGCATTCACAAACACACAACACACTTGAAAGCTGGCCAACTGGCACGTATCTTGCAGACTGCTCCAATCTGCCAGCTCAACAGGTCAAGCATTAAACCTGCGGCTACACACACACACACACACACACACACACACACAGAGTAGAGGAAGCTTCTCAGCTATGCAGAGGAGGAAGTGAATAAGGAGCACAGCACGCACATTGGAAAACACACTAGCTAATTGCCATGCACACATGCTCAATCTGCCACATCATTAGGTCACACATTCATTTGCCACTTACACACACACACACACATTTTCCATATTTTATATGTTCTGAGCATCCCTAATGATAGTTCATTTCCTTTCATAAAGAAGACATTCAATGAGAGAACGAGAGCGAGAGAGAGAGAACGGTTGGGCGTGGCATTGCAGTGTCTTATACCGATGGAGAATTAGAGTAGACACGGGCAAAATGAAGCTTGCAGTCTCTACACTGGATGTGTTGAGAGCCTGCAGGGAATGCACAATTTACAAAGGCGACATTCACATCATCAGGCTGAAGTGACATAAATGCGATATTCTGCCTTAAATCAAATCAAATCAGACCTGAGCCACTTATGTGGTCCTAGATCTCATACATGTCCAATATGTGTCCACGCGATACGAATAGAAACAGTCCGATTGGAAATTTATTACATTTATGTGCATATAACACACACACGTGCATATCACATGCCAAAGTCATCATCACTGATCAACAGGAGATAGTGACAGTAGTGACGATATCCAGTTTAAACATGGGGAAATTGGGGATTTACTTGGTGATATCTAAGGAAAGTGGGAATGCTTGGCCAAAAACAAACCTAGCTACAATGGCAAAAGAAATTGGACACCAATTGAATGAAGCCCTTCATGTAGCTGACCCCTCTCCCGTACCCACATATCACTCAGTTGCGAAAACAACAACAACTAGCAATCTGGCCTTTTTTCTTTTCTTTCCTTTTTTTTTGCCTTTTTGATCTGATCATGTACAGCTGAAGAGCTGTTTGCTGACCAAATTTGTGTCGTGCACTCAAACTTGGAGTTCTGTCATCGGCATCCTCATTTGTTGCTTCATCTATGATGGAATATTACACACACACACACACACACAAAACGTTTTTGCTGTTCTTGATTGATGCGAATGATGCCAAATTGATATCGATGCCACTTATAGATAGGAATGTAAATAGTCAAGATAGATAGACAAATAGATAGATAGATATATAGATAGACAGACAGACAGATAGATAGATAGACAGACATATACAGTTTCTCACAAAAGTGAGTACACCCCTCACATTTTTGTAAATATTTGATTATATCTTTTCATGTGACAAC
>JANDJT010000102.1:3363074-3375434 GCA_024331685.1 Stegophilus panzeri | reverse complement strand
AAAAAAAAGTCGCTAAAGGGGTCTGAAAAGTCGCTAAGTTGGCAACACTGGTCTGCACTGACAGCTAGATAAAAGGCGGGTTAAGCTCCGCCTCTCCCCAGCAAAAACAAAATACAGAGGGAAAGGGAACATGGGGTTTTTCATTTATGCACATTCTATATGAAAAGCAATAAAATACACCGAGAACCCAAATGATGCCCTGTCTGTGAGTCAGAGATTGTTACTCTCTCCACATTACCTTAACAGCTAATTGTAACTAAAAGGAATAAAAGTAATGTTGCAGCAAATACCTCTCCGTTATACGTATAACGAGCATTTCTGCTTCCCAAAATCTAAGTGAACTGTAACTTCGAAATGAAACTCATGGCACGGTGGAGAAGGTTCTCTGCTTATTCCATCTGTGTGTAAATAATTAAGACAGAGAATACTTATAAAAAATAAATAAATAAATAAAAATAAAAATAAAAAGATTAACTTGACCTTGCCTCGCCTGTTCAGTTGGGTCATTGGCTCATTTGTGCAAATGTTTTAAATCGGTTTCTCTTTATTCAGCGTCTCGCTGACTCTTACAGCCCAATTCACACAAATTAATACACTGAATATTTATTAACTCACAGTTATCTCTTCATTTCAGTATTCAGAAACATCATTCACACACAAGCACAAGGAAACACACAGCCAGTCATATTCCCAAAATCAATGCCAGGAAAGCTTTCAATAGTTATCAACATGTTCCTTATTTCCTCTCATCAAATTAAAGCTTTTGATAAATAATAAGATAAGATAAAATAAAAAAAAACTTTATTGACTTTATTGATTAGACAAAAAAAGATAAAGAATACACAATTAAATAGGAACAGAATTGAAAAAAATATATAAAAAAAATTATACACACACATATATATATATATATATATAAATAATTTGTTGTTTATATATATATAAAATATAGGAATAGAAGAATAAGAATAATAATAATGGTAATATGTACACTATGAACACCTCAATGTATGTACAGATGAATACAAATATGAATATATACAGATGAGTAATACCTCGTTTATATACAGATAAGTGATGAATGGATTATTATTGTACAGTTATAACAGTAGAGCTTATATCTGAGCGGCCTCTGTCCAGGCCAAATGAAAGATAAGTTGAGCAACATGTTCAGACACATAACACCCATGTGCACATAAACGTTTAAGCAAGAGACACTTTTCATGTTTTACAGTCCTCCTGTCGTTTGTCTATTAGAATTCATTCCAAACTGCCTGTGTGGACAAACTGAAACTTTAGAGACCGACCTCCTCTAAAGTGTCCTCGAACAATCAGTGACAAATACACAAACACTGTCACGTATTCCACATAATGAAGGTTAGGACAGATGCAAGTGTAGATAAGAGCTTTTAATAAAGACAGACAGGCAGACAAATCCAAAGCATAAGACAAGAGTGTGGTCAAAAACAGGCAATGGGTCATGCGATGAGGCGAGGCAAGAATCCAGAAACAAGATCAAAGAACACGAAACAAAACGAGGAACAGGGTACAAACGCTTCGTACGGTGATAACACGCAATACTTCGTAAAGTCATTGTGTTCAAACAGTCTGTTTATACTGTGGTTGTGAGTGTGTGTGAGATTGGATGCAGGTGTGCGTGATTAGAATGAATGAGTGCTCTGGGAATTGCAGTCCATGGCGGCCATGTTTGTAGGCCGCAGTGCAGGATGGGAAATGTAGTCACTGGTTTGCTGTGATGTGACAAACAACCAAAAAGCACAAATCTCCAGTAACTGACTATCTGTAAAATATTAATTAAGTTTTTGTTGAGAAAAAACTTTATGCAATGGACTGGCGTCCCATCCAGGGTGTATCCCTTCCATCACTGTGGACCCAGATCAGCATATAGTTAAAGTATCAATCAAATCAATCAATTATTGAATAAAAATGAACAAACATCATCTTTTGGTGTTCTGAAATATGTCATGAATGTCATGTGTGTATAAGTATTGCGAGTACTGTCTTAACGAATCTTGCACTCTGTAGACTGACACACAGAGATCTGCCCTGACAATGACATGTCTATGTGTAGAAATTGTGCAAAGGCTTTATTAGTATCAGCAAAATGTAGAACAATAGCCCAGGGACTGCACCAAACTCACAATGTGTCCAGACTAGTAAGCAAAAAGTTCCTGATACTCTACAAAGTTTGACTCTTGTGGTCGTTTTATTTATTTATTTATTTTTGACATATGCTGGAATGTCAGAAAAACTTTGCCAAATATCACGAGTTACTGACTTTATTATAGCAGTGAAACCCAGGAAGACAAAACTGAGGGGATTTTGTGTGTGTGTGTCTGTGTGTGTGTGTGTGTGTGTGTGTGTGTGTGTGGGATACCAGTGGGAACATAATGGCTGCAGATGCTTCCAGACTGGATGATACAATTAAGCAGTTAACCATTCTACGCCGGTCTGTAGCAGTGTAAGAATGCTGAGCAGACCTAGTTGACCTTGTTTAAGAATCAAGACGGCAAGGGGGAAAGACCTAAGTGACTCTGAAAGAGGGTTCAGCTTGTGTTTAGCTGTCTTGTTTTTCAATAGGATCAGCAAGTACAGTAGTGACAGCTGCATTTAGAGCTATAGGAAAGATGTCGATAAATAGGGTGGGAAATCGTGGTTGAAAGAAGGACGTGATCAGACTATCGACGATAACAATCCGTGAATCAAAAACATACAGTGACCTGGTCAGATGAGTCACCAATTATAACATTCTCAACAAGTCGGTGTGTGTACACCAGGAGAACAGTACAAGCCTGTATGATTCACCCCTAAACTATAGGGGTCCATCTACTCTGTAATGCTGTGGGGGGCATATATTTTTCCTCACATATATTTTTCCTCATTTTTCTGCAGTACACAAGGGGTATATAATGATTTCGTTTCATCCCAAGGCACCCCCCCTTGCATAGTACACTAATTATTAAAGCCTATAAGTAATAGACCATACAAGTTCTCACAAAAGGCAATACCTCATTAAAGTTTTACCCAGAATGCTCAGCTCCGCTGTTTAGAGGCTGATAATGAGACGGCACTTTGAACTTCCTCTGCTATAAACACATTACTGAAAGAGATAAGCATTAGTAATGCAGAGCAGACGAATGCCTCCTTTCACCGTCTGCAAGACTCCACACAGTACTACGATTGGTGACGGCAATCATACAGTCAGCCTATAATTCTGCAAACCGTGTGCTATTTGTGCAAAGTTCAGACTGTAGTCCTGAAATAAACACATAGCCCTGCGAGTGTGAATATACAGCTTCACCAGATCCTGAATCTTGATTACAACAAGCTGTATCACGAAAAATAATTCATGAAAATCCAAACCATTCTTAGTACGTACTTGATTGTTGCATTTCCACTGTAAATTAAAAAATATATAATTAAAAAAAAAAAACCCACACACATTACCAGATCCAGGCTGTGAGGATACCAGCGAGAATAAATAACCTGCACATGGGAGCAGAGTGAAGCAGAGGATGTGAGAAATAAGAAAAGTGGAATGGAAGACTTATCAGCTTCTAGCACTGGCTGTATTAATACTAATTGATGTCTCATCTTGTCATAATGATTGTATGGAAATGACTAAAGATGGCAGGATTTGTATTTACTGGAAATGTTTAAAATGAGTAAAAGCAGATAAAACATATCACAGGAACTGACAGAACAGAATAGATAGGAAGAAATAAGGTCTGTGTGGAAATGGTTATAGGGAGAAAGATGGCGTGTGTGTGTGTGTGTGTGCGTGTGTGCGTGTGTGTGGTTGTGTAAAGATGGTGAAAAGAGAAGAGTAAGAACATAATCTCCAGTAAGCTCAATTCCCACAAGTGAAATTGTGTGAGCTGTGAAATGAATAAAAAGCCATTCATTAAACAAAGCAACCAGGTACTGACACTACAGAGGTGTATGCTTTCATTGGCTTTACACACACACAAACACACACACATAGACACACACACACACACACACACACACACACAGCTAGCTTTCCCTAGCCATAGCTAGCCATTTCATAGTTTTTAATAATTTCCGTTAGAGCTACTTTATTCGATCTATTCTTCAATCTATTGTTGTTCATCTATTCACATCCTCTATTTATTTTATTCTATCGAATCGCCAAACACTATCCGAGAAACCTGAGATAACTTGAAGAAACCTAACTCAAGGAATTGAACCCCAACAAGTCTTTTCCTCCATACGTTTTTTTGTGACTCTTTATTTGAATAAAGTTAGTCAAAAGCAACCTACTATCCATCCTTTTTCTGTACCGCTTATCCTACACAGGGTCGCAGGGAGCCTGGAGCCTATCCCAGGGGACTTGGGACACATCCTGGATGGGGTTAGAACCCATCGCAGGGTACAATCGGGCACACAAACACGCTACGGACAATTTAGAGCTGTCAGTCAGGCTACAACGCAAGTCTTTGGACTCGAGGAGGAAACCGTAGTAAACAGAGGAAACTCCTGATGCACAGAGAGAACATGTGAACTCCAGAGGTACACGGAAATCATGGCAAACGTGCTAACCATTAAGCCATGGTGCTCCCCTCGGTAAGTATTAGACTGTCAAATAGGGGCAAAAATTAGTGAAGGTAATAGCAAGAAGGCAAACATGTGAGAGCGTGAGAAAGAAGATTGAAGTCAGAGTGAAGGTGTGACAGGAGTGGCTCTTTTAGAGCAAGGCATAAGCTTCTTTGAGAGCAAGAGATAAGGAGAAGAAGGCTCACACGAATTTTAATATGGTGACAGATGCAGCACAACCTTATTACAAAGAGGATGGGAGGGCAAAAATGATGTGAGAATGAGACAAACAGAGAGAGAGAGAGAGAGAGAAAGAAAGATAGATTACACTTGATGGCCGCTTTTGCCCTTCAAACAGCTTCATGAGAAGCCACTTGGATGCTTGTCCAAAAGTCTTTGTTTGTTTCTTTATTTGTTTTATTAACATGTTTTTATTTAGATAAATGTGTATTTAACATCATGGTCCACATTCATTCAATCATTCACTCACTCACTTTCAGTATCCTGGCAGGGTCACGGTGAGCCAATCCCTGGAACACCCTGGAAGGGACGCCAATCCAAAGCAGGGCACCATGCACAGACACATACTCACACACTCATTCACACCTAAGGGCAAATTTATCTTAGTCAATCCATCTACTTGCACAATAGGTGAAGGAAACCCAGAGAACTTGGAGGAATCCCACACAGGCACAGGGAGAACCTGTGCAGAAACCCATCTTCTGCACCACCATGCTGCTTTCATTCAATCAAGCGTGTCCAAATATTTAATGTAAAGATGAATCGGTTTCCAGGGCGTGCGGTGGCTTAGTGGTGGCTAGCGTGGTGGTTAGCACGTTCGCCTCACACCTCCAGGGTTGGGGGTTTGATTCCCGCCATGCTGCGGGGGTTTCCTCCGGGTACTCCGGTTTCCTCCCCCAGTCCAAAGACATGCATGGTAGGCATGTCCAAAGTGTCCGTAGTGTATGAATGGGTGTGTGAATGTGTATGTGATTGTGTGCCCTGCGATGGATTGGCACCCCGTCCAGGGTGTACCCCGCCTTGTGCCCCATGCTCCCTGGGATAGGCTCCAGGTTTCCCGTGACCCTGAAAAGGATAAGTGGTATAGAAGATGGATGGAATCGGTTTCCAGTGTTCAATATAATACTGACATAATATTGGCGAGAATCCACAAAATCGATCAAATACCTGCTTTTTTCCACCTGCTTAATTACTTGAAATTATTTGCAAAAGCTATGTTATGTTGCTGTGAGAACACGACCTGTTTACTGTCGACTAATTATGTGCATAATCTGAACGTAACGATCTGAGCTTACTTAATAAATATAAGTATTTATAAAAAAATAAAAAAAACAACGAAAACAAGTCAGCGGACCCAGCATATATCACATACCCGTATTGGTCACTACCGGATTGGTGCGTTCCAAGCTTAAAATGTCAGTGAGCGCAAAGAAGCGTGCACAAAATTCATATCCTAAATCAAATTGCATGTTTCCCTTTCAAAATGAGGTGCTTCCAAAACCTGCTATTAATGTATTCTATTTAACCATGTGGCCACTGCGGTTAATCGATCGTAGTTATGGAAACCACTTCGCATCCAAGAGTTTTAATGAATTACAGAACACACCCCAGAGTCATTTGGAGGAAAGCAGGCCAATCTCCAGCTTTTCAGCTGAGAGTTCACTCTGCATCTTAACCAATCAAGAGTTCAGTCCATACCGCTTCTCCTCTAAATCCCTTACCAATTACATCCTTCACTTATCCCATCCAACTTCTAATTAGATCCAAAATAAATACCCCCAAAATGTCAGGAAAATGATCCCCATCCAATCGAATTTCACCTTCCAGAGCATCGCTGTGGAGCGCTAACCAATCAGGCACTCCAAATGAAAAATGGTGCTATAAAAGGTGCTCATTGATCCCACTTCCTCTTCTCTAGTCCTCTTCCCTTCGACCTGCATTCATTCATTCATTCATCTCCAGTAAGCAGGTCAGGGACATGGTGAATCCAGAGCCTATCCCAGGAACACTGGGCACAAGGAATACACCTATTTTAAGCAGCTGTTCATGAATTCAGAAATGAGACCATGTCCTAAATACGTCTCTAATTCTTCACTCATGATGACAGGTGGATAAATTACTCCATCAATCAGTCATCCACTTTACACGGCCCTGACTCTTAACACTGAGACATGGCATTTCATTAGCTTTTATTTATTTATCGCAACAGAATATTAGGAATATTATTAGAATATTATTAGGATTATGGTCACAACCCACATGGCAGCTGTGTGGGTGCACACATTAGCTCCCTTTATTGGCGCAGATGGTGTGGTGTGGTGTGGTGTGTGCTGCAAAGGAGGATGACAAGGACAACACGAGAGTCAGCTGGTTGACTGCAAGTAAAATTAGACGCTCAGAAAAAAGGGGACTGTAAAAACTGTACCATTCCTTGTCACTTTGTACCTTACGTATGTGTAATATACCTAGACCGGTGCATGACAAGTACCTTTAAAGCTTTACGGTAATTACAGTCCAATTATGCAACGTACAGGAACATATAAAGGAACAAATTTTCACATTTCACATTTTCTGAGAGTGTTTGATCCGTATCTGTATGTTCCTTCTCACGTTTTCTGACGTCCTAGCCTAGACCTAGCCAATATGTCATTTGTTAATCGCCATAATTGCCATACCGATATCACAAGAAGCCTGCAATAAGCCCAATAGCTCAAATTTCCCTTTTACATGATCACGCATGTAAACTTTCCTAGTGTCTGAACTAAAAGCACGCGTACTCAGCTGTTTTTCGGGTGGAAATTCTCAGTGGCGTTCCTAATTACTATATACTTGTCGGGTAGCTAAGTCAGACATACGTTAATAGATTTTCACAGTCACGAACTCAAAACGTTCTCCGTTCACCGTGCCAGAAAGGCAGGACGCTGCATCAGCACACCTTTCAAATCAAGACAAGACAAGATCGCCAGACAAAACATTACTAATGTGAGACGGTTGAGAATGGACAGGGCTTCCAGGAGGTCAGTTAATATCGGAGAGTTCGAAACAGCAATTGTGAATCGTTCCAGAGCCATGGATCGATGGACTCAACTGCCATTTTTATCGAGGAAAAAAGGAATATTGCTCATGTGTATTTATGAGTGATAAGTCATAGCAGCATACTACGGAAAATGTATACAGGTTGGCAGGTCTGCATGTTGCAATTGCATATGATATACAGTGGTGGGCAGTGGTGGCTTGACGGTTAAGGCTCTGGGTTACTGATCAGAAGTTCGGGGGTTCAAACCCCGGTGCACCCAAGCTGCCACTGTTGGGCCCTTGAGCAATGGCCCTTAACCCTCTCTGCTCCAGGTGCGCTGTATCATGGCTGACCCCAACTTTCTAGTATGCTGGGGTATGTGAAGAAAATAATTTCACTCTGCTATAATGACCAATAAAGACTCATTATACCACAGTTGTACTTTGAAACGATATAACAGCAGTATGATCATTAAATTTAGGTTAGTGATAGACTTTTCTGGAAGCTTAATCAGACTCAGATGTAAGAAACACTCACTATATTTAGCATGTCAAGAAGGAAAATTAAAAAATACAAATGTCATTCTCTTCCTTCTTCTTTCGCATTCCCTGAAGACTGAGATTATACTGTTATGATTTAACTAACCACACACAAAACTTCACCTCTCTCTCTCACACACACACACATAGAGAATAGACTTAATGCTATGTAGTGTGAGTGTTGGATACAGACTGTGAGCTTTTCTCTTGTTTCCATGCTACAAGTTGTTCCTGCTCTCCAATCATTTATTCTAATTACAGAACAAATAAAGCCAGAGTGATCGAGCGCTCCCTGAGTGACTAACAGCCTGACCAACAAATTTGTAAGAAGCATTCATACAAATCAATTTTTATGAAGCACTACAAAGGTTAGGGTTTGGGGCATTGCACAGCTTTCCTAATTTATTCATGTGGAAATTGAACGAAATCCAACCACACCGCCCTCACTCGTAGGAATCCGTACGAATTTTTCATGAGAGCAGGTTCTCCTGACATTTACTTCTTAATAAAACACAACTTTCAGAGGCACTCTCAGTCAGTGATCTTGGAGAGGCAGTCTCTGAATGTTTAAAAAGGTTTCACATACTACTACAGGTAAAACAGAGGTGATAAAACCTTTTAATGCTGTCGACACAGGAAGAACGTGTTAGCGTGTGTGTGGTTGTGTGTCTTCAAGGCAGCATTACATTATTTACATATGTTATTCGTATACAATATCAGATACAAGGGTGCGTTCGCGCACACACACACACACACACACACACACACACACACAACTGGAACGACGGTGTTACTTGTTAAATTTAAGAGTGTCTGACATGAAGGCACCTGTTCTGTTCGTTTTACTCCTGCACTTCCAGGCTTTAATCAGAGTCTGCTGAATCTATTATTTAAGACCATTAGCAGCCTGCGAGCTCAGATCTCTGGCCGCCAGGCACACACACTCGACACACTCAAGCACTGACGCCGACAGGATTGTACACAACCTCTCAACTGCCTGCCTTTTCAACATAATCACAACATGGAGGGAAAAGTGAAAGACTGGTTTAAAAAAAAAAAAAAAAAAGCAAGCAATTTAAACCAAATGTAATGCAGGAGTCAAGAAAAAAAAGAAAGAGAAAACGTGAATGAAGAGGAGTGAAGGAGTGATGATGAAAAACCGAGTGAAGGTGTGATCTGGCTCAAATTTTTTCCGTACGTCTTTTTCCGAAGTCTACATCTGCAGACGAGACGAAAACGAGGAAAAGGTAGAAACAGAGAAGGACGGAGAATGAGAAAGCTGAAGTTCTTAGCTGACTAAGTTCTAAGTTCTTATCATAACTTATCATAAAGTTCTAAGTTCTTCTTGCCTCAGTGGATGTGAGTGAGTAATAACCCAGCCTTCAAAAGAAACTTTTATTCAGTGCTTTCACTGAGAACCAGAGCTGCATAATATATTATTTATCAGTATCATATTATACACAATTAATAGAGAGTGCTAAAGGTTCAAAGTTCAGCCCTATGGAAACAATTAAATAATTGAACAAATAAGACTTAAAAGCAGCATGATAGTAATTGATGATAAAGCTATTCTAGCTCATGAGTTTAACATATATTTTATATGTTCAGTAGATGAATTATCAATATCATTAATATAAAAGGTGGAGGATGAGCTATCGAATTTATTTTGTATCAAGGAGATTGAAAAAAATAAAATAATTAAAATGATAAAGATATTACCAAATTCAACAGCAAAGGACGTTTACAATTTAGATATTAATTTTATTTAAAAAATACAGCTCTTTGACAAATAAGAGAATGTGTTTTCCTAAAACTTTTAACTTTCAGCAGGCTGCGACTATGGCCACCCGATCCCTCTGACTCTCGGCGGGGGAAGGTGGGCCGACACACGTACCTTCTGCATCTCCTTCGTACTAGCGCTGGCTTGGGCTCCACTCGTGGATGCCCGGGCGAACTCAACACAATGGGGAAGGAACTGGCTGAACGCCACTGTTTTGCCTTGCGAAACCTGTTAGTGATGGCATTAAGCGCTCCGCCGAACAGGCCGGAAGGTTCAACAAGGGCATCCAGCAGGGAGACCTTATCTTTGTTTTTATATCACGCGACGTGCTTAATTGCCACGTCCCCTGATCACAGCAGGCCTATAAATAGGCATGTTACACAAGCTTCAGATGCCGGTCACACGCGAGGGCGATTCCCACAGTGTGAAGCTCACGCAACGTTGAGTTCCCTTTGAAAGGGAACTTGAGATGTTGTATAATCGGGCTCTAAAAATAATAGATAAAAAGCCAAATCGGTGGTATTGCGGTAATTTTTTATTTATTTTTTTTTAATGGAATATGCTTAGTTTTACTAATTTTTTACAGTTGTAAATAAGGCACCATCTATTCTATGTAACTTGCTAAAGAGACAGGATGATACAGGTAGAATCCCTAGGACTACAGCAGGTGGAAATTGTAGACAAAGAGCCTTTTCTGTAAAGAACAGTATGTGATATAAAGTCTTTTACATTGATGGTAAAGCGCTGGTTTAAAATAAAGCCAGAGCTATATACATATTTAAATTGAAAAAAATGTTTGTTTTAATTAGTCATTCATGTTGCCAGTGTTGGAAGTATCCTTAAAATACGTACAGCTATTTAGGTATGTATTTGTATGTATGTATAAATGATATGCCACATTAGCTAAAAGCTTTACTTTTTGTTAAGTAGTATTTTTTTTCTTTTTTTTTTTTGTTAAGTAGTATTTTTTTTCCTTTTGTTTTTTTTTCCTGAGGGACTCAGGATGCAAATTAGCTTAACCTATACTCTCCATATGCAATACGTATTTTCAAGTTTTTGACTGGAATCATGTTTTTTATGTTGTATGTATTCAAATAACCTCATAAATAAAACAACATCAATTTCATCACCACAACTGATATGGTAAAGATTTACAGTATGAGTCCTCTAATCTAAATCAATCCCTAAATATTTTACTGCATGCGGGGATCAACTAATCTCTCCTGAGTTCCTGTGTGCACCTGACCAAACCGTAACTGCGTTACAGAAATGAAGGATTTTAGAATTTGAGAAAGAACATAGCCAAGGTAAAGGCTAAGAGTGAATCGTGGTCTTCTTTAGCTCATGATGTAACTGGCTGAATGAATGATGACATCTCCTGATGGCTTCATTTTATGACCCCTATTTTAGTGATTGTAAAATACTGTTCATAAAACCAGACTTCACAATTTTTTATTTATTTATTTATTTATTTTTTTACTAATTTCATATGGCATGTCTCAAGAAGATCTTCGTTTTCTATCAAAGATGAAAGATGGTCTCAGACTTAATGATGATGGATATTATGAGATGCCATTATGGGTTGCGATATTAATCGATTACATTATACAAATGTGTTTAATGTTTATTATTATTAGACTACTCTAAATGTGATTGTATTTTTATGTAATGCGTGCTTATGTTTTGTGTCGTGTTCATTAATGGTATTTATCAACACTTGTGATTGTTAGTACAGCAGTTGAAGTGGAGCCGGACAAGTCACGCATGTCTATACATTGTTAACTGCTACAGATACGTTTTAAGTATTGTTTAATGTTAATGTGCCTTTCACAAATAAGCTGTATCATGTATATGCTGATTGTGACTTCATTATTGGTATGGATGAGTTTGTTTTTTTAATATTAAGAAGTTAAGAATGAATGCATATTTTTCAAGTTTATTTTGTTCAAGGGTGTTGATTGTTACATAAGTGCCTTTAAGAAGTATATTGCCTTAACTGTGATTATTTAATGTTAATTAATGCTTAAAGTGTAACTTGTGGAATTTTAGCTTATAGTAATAATAAACTTTATTGTTTATATAGCGCCTTTAAAGCAGCTTCTCAAGGCACTTTACACAATAAGAAAATAGATTAAAAAAAATACACAGATAAAAACATAAATCGTACAAAAACATAAAACAGACTTGAATACAAAATGGTCAAAACCATTAAGATTTTAAAATGCTCAAATTCTGTGCATCTCTAATATGAGCAGGAAGTGCATTCCAGAGTCTAGGGGCATAGGACAAGAAAGCCCTGTCCCCTACGGATCGCAGCCGTGTCTGTGGGATGGCCAGTAAACCAGCTCAAGAAGAGCGCAAATGATGCTTGGGAGTGTATCAAGTTAAAAGCGCAGACAGATACTGAGGGGCCAGACCATGTAGTA
>JANDJT010000102.1:3266481-3278414 GCA_024331685.1 Stegophilus panzeri | reverse complement strand
TATCACTTTGCTTGTATTTTCTCATTTGTAAGTCGCTTTGGATAAAAGCGTCTGCTAAATGAATAAATGTAAATGTAGATTCAAGGCTCAGGAAACCTTTGCAGGTGTTTTCAGTTAATGAGCTGATTAGAACGCTTCTCTGGTCGACATTTCTGTATTATAAATTCTTTATTCTAATATTTTGAGATACTGAATGTTTGATTTCCATGAGCTGTAAGCCCATCAAGATGAAAACAGAATATATTAAAGTTCGACTTTTTGAATTAAATTACAGAAAAAAGGAACTTTTCCAAAATATTCTAATATTTTGAGATGCACTTGTATATCCTCATGTGTTAACTCGGAGTTACCAATAAGAGGGGGATTGAACTTACTCCTCACAAATGTTCTGGAAAACTCAGAGGAAGCATTGTTTGGGTTAATCAACCTAGAGTTCAGGGTTTATGTAATGCCAGGATAACCTTGCTTTCAGGAATTCCCCCTTGGTTTCTGTTACTCCTTTCTAACCCATGAGCCCACAGCAATAGCCCCACTTTAATTAAGCTGCAGGTATGTTTGTTTTGCAGCTCACAATAAATGTCCTGTTGCAACGCAAGACGTTTCAGTTTTTTATTTTTATTTTTTACCTCACGTCCTCAATCAAGGACTAAAGTTACATTTCAGTTCTATGTTTGGCAAATTGCTTAGCTAGGTCATGTGACCTAGTCAATTAAGAGAATTAAGCACTTGGTCCAATCACATGCAAGGGGCAGTAAAATTCTAATTGCTGTCATCTGTTAGGCGGGCCAATTAGTTACGCAACAGGCTCAGAAGAACATCAGGATGTTAAGAAACGCTTGAATACCTGCCTGCATAAATAGGAGGTGTTCTGCGACTAGGGGTGTGCTTGTAGTTGTCTGTTAACGGCAATGGGTTTCAACCAAGTGGGGTTTGGTGTGCTGTTGATCTTGGCAGTTGGGTTGTCAGCAGCACAATGGCCAGGATTGATGAATGTCCCTGCTGGACTTCAACCTAACAAGCCAGGTCATCCTTCACTGCAAGCGAGTGCTGGGTTGCCTTCTCAGGGGATGCAAAGTGGTCCCCAGAGTGGAAACCCTGCAGTAGCCACACTTGGACTACACCTTCAAAATCCGTCAGCTGCTCAAGACCAGCAAGTAATGCAGAGGCCAGTGAAGAAACTGACTTGGCGTTATCCAGCAGCACCACAAATCCCAACCCCACCAGCACCAGTGAACTTTGTGAGACGGTCTAATGATGTTCCTACCCAGAGTGTAACAGCAAGGTGCAATGAGACTGCAGTGTATGTAGAGGTGAGAAAAGACCTGTTTGGTACTAGTGCACCCCTCAATATTGCTGCTCTCACACTGGGAGGCTGTGCTTCCAAAGGGGTGGATGTTTCTTCTCAAGTCCTTGTCTATGAATCACCATTGCATGGCTGCAACAGCAAGTTGACCGTAAGTCTTCTATTGCTAAATACCTTAGCTTTGCTCTAAGCTGTCTATCAGACCTCAATTTACATCTACCCCTCTCATTCAGGTGACTGCAAATGAGCTGGTATATATCTTCACCCTTGGAATTGCTTCAGCACCCTTAAGTAGTGCTCCCATTTCAAGAAGTCCTGGTGCTATGGCTTTCATTGAGTGCCACTATATGAGGTATTGCTCCATTCCAAGAAATCTGTTTGGAAGGATGTGCTCATCTGTGATGGTCCTGTCTTGAATGCTTTCCAGATTCCACAATGTGAGTAGCAGTGCTCTCCTGCCTGCTTGGATTCCATATGCTTCTGCTCAAGCTGCTGAGGAACATCTCCTTTTCTCCTTGAGGCTCATGATGGGTTTGTATCACTGGTTGACCTGTAACTTGCTTGTTTTGAGGATGAGCTACTAATGAAGCTTTGTATTGTAGATGACTGGGTATCTCAAAGACCTTCTGATTACAACTACCAGCTGGGTGAGCTTATAAATATTGAGGCATCAGTAGTGCAGTTCAACCATGTGCCCCTGCGTGTCCTTGTAGACAGCTGTGTGGCCACTGCTGTCCCTGATATAAACGCAGTCCCCAGATATTCGTTCATCGAGAACCATGGGTGAGTGAGGTTCTTTTGAGCCTTTGTAAGCTGTCCTGAATGTTCCTAACTGTGTAAATCCTTCCAGGTGCCTGACTGATGCCAAGCTTGCGCAGTCCAGTTCCCGCTTCATGCCCCAAACTCAGGCAGCTAAGCTGGGGTTTCAGCTGGAGGCATTCAAGTTTCAGCATGTGAACAGTAGCTGGGTAGGTGGTGACTGTTTGGGCAGGGGTTATGGGCATGTTTAGCTGTCAGAATGTAACTTGTTCTCCCTTTGTTGCCAGTTCTACATTACATGCCTCTTGAGGGCAACAGCAGCATCGGCCCCTGCTGATGCTGAGCACAAGGCTTGTTCCTTCTCAGGCAATAGGTATGTTGCTGTGGCAGTGTTGGTACGGTGCAGGTGAGCTGTGACTACTAACACAGTACTGTTTCTTCCTAGATGGACTGCTGCATATGGTGTTGACCAGGTATGCAGCTGTTGCAGCAGCAGCTGTGGTTTGAGGAAGGGACGTGATCTGTCATCAGAGCAAGGTATTTGGGAGAACCATGTTGGTGTTCATGTAACTTGTCTCTGTGGTTTTGTAACCTGTTCATGCACTTTACCTTCATTTGCAGACTTGCAGCTGGAGAGAGAAGTGAGCCTTGGCCCAATCATGGTTCTGGAAAATGTCTGGTAGTCTAATGACTCTGTCTAAATAAAATCTTATAACTTGTATGTCTTGGGATGCCTTGTTACTTCTGACCCACAACTGGGTATGCTCTTGTCTTGTAATGGGCAGAGTGCAAGCAGGGATTCCAGCAAAACTAATTGACTGCGTAACTAGGTGGGCTAGCCTTAAGATGGCTGACATTTAAGGTGCCATCCAAACATTCCACTTTACCAGAACACTCCATGCCTGTGGTACCTACAGATTTGTGAATTTCCCCAAGAGAAAAGCTATTAACAAAAGGCTTAACTAAACCAACATTTGCATCTCACTCATGTTCTCATGCCCCAATTGGTAAAACTTCTGTGGGCCTTTATTTGCGAGTATTTCCCTGGTTCTCCCCCAGGGTGGCATAGTTGGATTTACTAAATTTGGGATAAATGTTTTCCTCCATTTGGGAATGCTACATAAACATACATTGAGTGTGTGTGTGTGTGTGGGGTTTCAACCATTATAGAGCAGCTTCACTAAGAACTATAGACCTAAGCTTCTGTAACAATAGATTATGATTGATGGAATAAAAAGGTCAACAAATGCTGCACAGAACTTTTTGCTATCTAAAAAGTTGGTCATTTGTGATGAACAGCTGCAGTTATGGTACTGTGACCTGCTCTAAAACCTGATCATTAAGGATATTAATGTCAGTTAGAATTTTTTTTTTTTTTTTTTTTTTTTTTTTTTTTTAAGCTGCAACTGGTAATCTGGAGATTCAATTAAGATCTCAACGGTCTCCACCTTTTTAAATAATTGAATGACTGTTTGCTGATTTCCACATTCTTGGTATGGTATTACAAGTTGTGCTTAGATTAAAGATGGAAGCAGTTAGCCCTGCCACAATCCTAGCAGCTGTTTTTTTTTTTTTTTTTTTTTTTTTTTTTTGTTTTTTTTTTTTTTTTAAATGTCTAGTTTCACTTGAACATAGTAAACCTAGGAAGTTGAAATGGGAGAAAAATTAAATGCTTGTTCAGGGCAATGTTTAGCAGGATCAACAGATTTCAAAGGTACCAGAATTAATAGACTCAGAACTTAAGCCAGCAGAAAAATAGTTATTAAAAGTATGAGCAATATCTACTCTACTCTTAACTACAGTTTGGTTGACAGTTAAATGATCTGGAACTTCAAGTGATAAATTTGATTTACAGTCATTAGAGGATGTACAAAGTGGATCAATATAAATAAATATTTTGACCATACCTGACCAGTTAGGGTTTTTTATAAAAAAAAAAAAAAATAAAAAAAAACACAGGAACTGTTAATTTTTTAATGACTTATCTGTGTAATTTTGGATCACTTGCGTTAGTAGTAACTTATAATCTGTTAGAGCTGCCACTCAACCATTGTTGGCCAAACTCCGTCAATGTCTAAAAATAAATTTCAGTTTTACACAAGGCCAAGCTAATTGGCTTGACAAAGCTTTTGAACCAATCAGATGCCAGGAAGTATAAAATACTAATTGGTGTCATCTGTGAGGCAGCACAACCGTTGAAATGAAAGTTCCACTTTTTAAATAAAATTACCGAGAAAATGAACTTTTCCACCATATTCAAATTTATTGAGATGCACCTGTAGGCATAATCCTAAAACAGGCTTAACGAATAGAGCTAAAAGAGCATCATGATTTCTACCCAATCCTGATTTGCATTTATAGATGAACAGATGAAGTCAAAGAAAAGTGTAAATCGGTTTAAAGACAGTTTATAAAGGTTCCTTCATTTCACACACCTGTTTTTTTATTTTATAATAACCATGCAAATAACTGCTGTGAACATTCTACATTAGGTGCCACCTGAATAAGAAATCATCTTTTGTTTGATATGGCTTTTCTGCAGATCCTTTCTTTGTGTTAGCTTTTATTGGAGTAATATACTCTATTTTACAATGTCTTTTGAGTTGTCTGAATTACTAAGAGCATAACCTAAGAGCTGTATTATCCATCCAAATATACAGCACACTGAATTTAAATTAGGACTGAATATTGGAGCATTTTGAGCTATAAAACGCTGCTTGGACACAATATGGACATTACCATGTAAAATTGGTAGGTGATATCCTAGCTATAGGAAAATGTTCTATATATAGGAATATAATATATAAGAAAACACTAGTTATACTGCAAAGTAGTGCAATATAATTTGTGCAGTCCAAAGGAAGGTAAGTTGTTGGTTTCACACAATGTCTACTTATACGTGTCCAACTTTAAAACAATAGAGCCCACGTGTTTACTTTGCTATTATGAGAAGTACTTAATGCACAGAAATCAATGTTGTCAGAGACTTAATAGTTTCTGGTCATTCTTATATGGATGAGCACGTGGTTTAACTGCACCGCTAATAGAGATTAAGATTTTATTAGTTAATATTAACAAGTAAATCGAGTGTTCAGCATTGATAAATCATAAAGGTTATCATATACTGTTTAAATGTTGAAAGCCACCTGTATTTTCTGCTTTATTCAGTCTATGATTAAGAATAATTAAAACTAATGTTAAAAGTTCATACATTCTTAAATTTGAAAAATAGAAATTTCCTTTTCCGCCTCAGTTCTTAGTTTTGCCACCAGACAACTGGAAACATTTTTAGATGTTCATATTGGTTTTTACCAAGTTACAGAATAAATATAGGCAGTGATTATTTAGCTTATTTGTTTTATTATATTAACAATTATATTAACACTATAAATGGTATTGGTTTGTTTAAAATCTCTTAATGTACAGCAATACCCATAGTTTATTCCATAGATATTAAAGCATAAATTTGAGTACTTATTGATCAGGTAACTTTTGGGAATTAACTGTATTATAGCATTATTGCTTTACTCATCCCTGTTGCCATGTATGGCAAGTAAGTAGAAAACTTCTTATCACAAACATATGGTCACAAGATGATAATAATAATAATAATAATAATAATAATAATATTTGATGAAAGAAGTTTCATCCAACAGTTTTGAGCTATGTCTGTTTGTATTCACCAGGGATGTCCTGATTTACGGTGCACGGTCAGAAAGGCCATGAAAGCAACTCCAGCAAACTGAAATTAAAAACCACCCTCACACAGATCTAAAGAACAGATTTAATTTCACTTCCAAATGTCATGGCAATACAGCGGAACCCAGAAAATGTTCAGTGAACGGTTTTAAAACTTCTGGAATTGTTTCTTGGCTCCTGCTGCTTTGGTGACCTTCAGCACGTTGAACCTCACAGTCTTGCTGAGGGGTCTGCACTCTCCAACAGTGACGATGTCACCCACAGTCACATCCCTGCAGAAAATGGACAAAAAACACAACACAGAAGGATTTTAATTCCTGAACGAGGGAGATGATGCTTGGACCCGCTCATCACAAATCCACTCCACTAGAGAACACGCTTATCACCTGGGCTGAATCATGGCGACTAAGAAAGCCAGCATCGATAAACAGTACAACTGAAAAACTAGTTCAGCACTGTATATTCTTAATCATAGATGCATACATGTATACCTAGCAGCTTAAATTGTTACAAAACATGGCTAAGACAGTCCATATTCAGAAAGAGCTGCATCAGTAATGCCATTAGGCAATGTCGTCAGAGTCTCAAAGACTTGGAAGACCATCGTGAGAAAAAACATCATATGCAGCTTAAACAATCTATCAGCAGCAACAGCTTACAGAGTGTACTTTGAAACTTTACAGCTGATTAGATGGCGCATCTTTAATTCACCTGAAACAGGGAGAGAGGTGGACAGACATGTTCTTGTGCCTCTTCTCAAAACGGTTGTATTTGCGGATGTAGTGCAGGTAATCACGTCTGATCACAATGGTCCTCTGCATCTTCATCTTGGTCACCACACCTGCAGCATTCACACCAAAGATTAACTGCACTTACAAATAAACTTGCCACTAGTAAATTTAGCAGGTATGAGATTAATGCTTAAAAATGTTAAAATTTCAACAGTAGTGGGGGGGGGAAAGAAATTTGTGGATGCTGGAAGCTTCAGTGTTGCCATAAGGCGATGTCGTCAGAGCCCAAAGGACTTGGAAGACCATCGTGAGAAAAGACATCATTTGCAATCCAGTAAATGCCACAAAACACACACTCAAACAATCGAATGGGAAGAATCAAGCCAAGGAGACCTACCAGACAGAATACGACCTCTGATGGACACATTGCCAGTAAAGGGGCATTTCTTATCAATGTAAGTGCCTTCAATAGCCTGCGGGGGGAAGAGTACAGAAAAAAACCCACTAAATCATGTTAAAACAAACAATGCAGGTTGTGTAGACTTGCAAGAAAAAGTCCCACAACCATTTAGAAAAACTGCATCAGCATAGCCATAAGGCATTATCCTCAAAACCACAAAGGCTCAGAAGACCATCGTGAGAAAAGACATCACTTGCAGCTACCCAAATACGATGGCAAATTTGAGCTCACCTCTCTGGGGGTTTTGAAGCCTAAGCCAACATTTCGGTGGTAACGTGGGAGCTTCTCTTTCGCACCCACTTCACCAACCAACACTCGCTTTTTGTTCTGGAAGATGGTGGGCTGCTTCTGATAAGACCTCTCATTCTGCCAAAAGAAAAGGAGGAAGAAGAACAATAATGTTTTACTCCATGCACATCAAGTATGTGTCTTGGGAGGATTAGTAGTAAGGACTGCATCAGTGTAGCCGTATAGGCAGTGTCGTCAAAGCCTCAACGGCTTGGAAGACCATCGTGAGAAAAGACATCATTTGCAGTAATAAGTAGTCAGGTGAACCTACACAAGACCATATGATTTTTCCATATGAATAGTGAATTGTGCAAATCTAATCGTCATTTGATGTAAGTTAGTTTCAAAAACACATTAACTTTAAAAATGCCAGTGTACATAACAGGGAGAGGTTATTTCTTGACCTTTTTTTTTTTTTAAAAGTACATGTATAAGAAAAAGCAATGTCTCACTTTTAAAGCATATATATAAAATAAACAGGATTACGGTTTTACCTTTCTGCAGTTAAACTTAAACAACTGGTAGGCTCGACAAGCAAATCAGGCTTCAAACCCTGGTCCAGGAGACCCCCTATCCTGTATATTTTAGTATTTTCAGGAGTTTTAAGGTAAAACACATGTTCATCTCCATGGTTGGAAACCAATCAATTTAAGATATTATTCATAGCCATGTGCTGGCGCTGTGCTTTAGGCAGCACGGATTGTGTGTAGGCCTTACAGATACCTAGCACTCTCAAACAGAAATATACATCAACAAAACGCTTAATAAACCATTCAAAGTGAAGTTGTTGTTTCTTTTTTTCTTTAAACAAAGAGACTATCTCTCTTGCTGTACAAGAAGAGCACACGCTTTATTACCCCGCGCGGCCCTCGCGACTGTTTCCGCTCACCACAAGTCCAAAAATATAATAAAATAATCAACAAACACTCGATATACGACCGAATTTAAATAAATATCGATTTTCTGCACTCATATACATCACAAATTGCGATAACCAGCTAAAACGTATTGCAAAATAACCGCTTTATGACTACCACGCCGCTTGGCTGTACATACCTGAGTGTCCGCCATCTTTGCCAGCCGAGTCGTAAAGAGAACTACACATGCGCGAGACGGGCGGAAGAGCCGCACAACCGGATATGACGCAAACTAAAGACGGCCCTTTCAGCGCATATATCTACATTGTAATAATCTTTAACCTTCACTGTAAAATAAAATAAAATTAAAAAAAAAAAATGAAGAAAGAAAGAAAATGCTTTAAACTGCATTAACCTTATGAATATGATACTTTTTGTCCCAATTTACATAATTCATATGCGAAAGGTTTTATAAAGCAAGACGAATGGAATGCAACATGTTTTACATGTAAAATAGTCAATGTTATTACAGCCTAGTTCTCTTGTTCAAAGTAGTTATAGTGTTCAGAAACATTTTTGATTTTTTCATGTTCCATACCTGTCCGTTATATAGCTTTATAAAAGTTATTTTAAAAATCATAAAAGTTATGAAAAGTAATTAAAAAAGTATAAAAGCAAAAAAAAAAAAACCTATCTAACTATCTATCTATCTATCTAAAACAGATTATAGATTAGGTATAGAATAGATAATCATTATACCTGGTCTCCTCCAATATGGGGGAAATGAGGGCGTGTCACATGATAGGGGTGGCTTGGGGGGGCCTTTAGTTAAAAAATGTTGAGAACCTCTGACCTACAAGGTCTATAATACGTATATTAATAAAGCAAATTAGGTACTTAACTGACTAGATGTCATTTATATAAACAAACAAATTAATAAATACATTTTGTATTAATTGAAAAACATTTATACACACGACAGTCTCTTACGCAAAATGGTGCAAAAAAAAAAACAGGACATTGTTTGCACTTAGCACTGGGAGTAACGGAAAAGGGAAGCCACCAGACGGCGCTGCTTATTAAATTTGGTTGAAAATCTAAAGTTTTTGTAATGCATGCAAATTAAGATCAAATTTGTTAAAACATTTGGGGTTTTAAATCGCCTCTGTTCACTGGGATGCGATTTAGACCTGATCGGAATCGTTACTCTGGAAACAAAAACCACCTACTACACACTTGAGTACATAGGTATCGTGTTGATTATAGTTATATTATTATTAATGATCTTGCTCTAAATATATTACTACTAATTATGTAGTTCATAGTCTGCCATTTAAGACACAACTTCTCTTCCTCTACATTTCAGTTGTTGAACAAATTTATCATCTGGGTCTTTTAGCTTCCTCGTCTGCTTCTACTGTATTTCGTCCTGTGAATCACTGACCCTGTATATGTTATATAAATATATCTTATTACTAGATAAGCATGCAGTTTGAGACACAGATCACAGTAAATGCTATTTTTGTGTAATTTTCTTGGGATTTTAATCCAGTTTAGCAAAACGAATATTATATTTCACTACCGTGGAAGTGATATTGATGGTAATAATAAGACGTTTACATTGAATGTACTTTGCAAATACATTATCCGTACATGTAAATGAGCAAAGAAACTTCGGGATGCATGGAATTAAATATAGATCTTAATGTTTTTAAAACATGTTACCGACTGAGAAACAACAAAGTTATTGCTATATAGAACGTCTTGATATGGCCAAAAGTTTGTGGAGACTTGACCATAATACTCATATGTGCTTGTTGAACATCCCATTTCAGATTTAGTCCCTCGATGCTGTTATAATAACCTCCACTCCATTTTCTGGTAAGGCTTTCCACTAAATTTTGGAGTTTGGCTGTGGGAACACAAGAGCATTAGTGAGGTCAAGTGAAGAGTTCCAGTGAAGAGAAATCTTAATGCTACATCACACACAAAGACATTCTGTACATTTGTGTGCTTCTAACTTCATGGCAACATTTTGGGGAAGAACCACATATGGATGGGATGGACAGGTGTCTACATACGTTTGGACATATAGTGCTCTATGTCTCTATGTTGTTGTTGCTGTTGTTGTGTTTAATATACGTTTTATTTGCCCTCCCTGCTGAAAAAAAAACCCAGTAGAAACCATCACAGCAATTCTAATGGTTTTCACTATAAATACCATTACAAACCATCAGCTTACCATTAAAACCCTTACCATTATTGGTCCTTAATGGTATCCACTAGACATAACATGCCACTAGTAGAAGGGAACAAATTACCACTAGAAACCCATAGGAACCATTACAGTTTCCATTTTTTTTTTAGCATGGAATCATATATTTATGATTTTCCGCTTATATCTAATGCTGTAATAGTAACATAGCACTCTATTTAATAATTAAAATTAAATTATAACAATTTAATAAATAAAAAAATACAGATGTAGATGAGTGTGCACTTCCGGGTACGCCCTTCTTCCTGCCCCTAACGTTTGCGTCACTCAAGGCGGAAGTCCAATGTAATCATTTTTCGCGCGAACATGGCAGCGGCACCATCAGGAGAAGGCGATGCGGGTAAGACTAATTTAACCAGTAATGTTCAACACATTATTCAAGATGTCTAACAAAACACTAGTGTATTTGAATCGTTTATATATATATATTTATATTGGCAAAAAAATAAATAAAAGGGATACGAAAGCTTTGTCATGTCGGCTAGCAGGCTAGTTAGCATAGCTAAGCTAACAGGAGACAGAAACATGCCCGTACATATTCTCAGCTCGCTGTCAGTGTGAGTGTCAACAAAGACCGGCGTTCACACTCGCTTATGTTTAATAAACAGATAACATCTTAACAGCCTCCTGGAAATAAAGTGCTTTATCAGTTAGATCATGAGCTGATGATGATGATGATGATGGTGATGTTGTTTTTCTTGACAGAGGGATGACATCATCATCATCATCATCATCATCATCTCTATATTGATTGTTTAGCTCCACTGGTTAGTCAGTATTTACTTGAATTAGTGCTGCTCATGTAGGAAGTGTAGTCATGTACAAATAATAATAATAATAATAATAATAATGGCCTGTCTCCTATTTAGAACAAAAAGTAAATCCTTAATATTACACTTATAATTCATATATAGGTCATGTGATCATAATAGGCCATGTGATCATGTTGTGCAATTTCGATTTAATTTACTTTGCTGAGTCATTGTTTGTCGGAGAGAAACAAACTGGCCCGCAGCCTCATCTTCAATCTGTGGTCCTTCTTTCACAATCACGTACAGAACTTCATTCATTCAGTCATCTTAAGTAACCGCTTAAGTATCCTGATCGATGATGTGGTGGATCTGGAGCCACATCTATTCAGGGAACACCGGGCATGATATAGGTACAGGGGCATACCCAGAACAGGACGCCAGTCCAGCATTGTGCGCGCGCGCACACACACACACACACACACACACACACACACATTCACAGACGTGGACGTGAGGAGAATGTGTGTAACTCTGCGCAGACAGTAACCCGAGCTCAGGATCATACCACTGGAGCGGTGAGGTGGTGCTGCTTGTTGCCCGACATCAGATTATGGCGGCAGGACGTTAGAGTTAAGAGTGCTTTCAGAAACAGTGTAACAGTGTGAGTATCCCAATGTACACGTTTACCAAATGACTTTGCAGAATGTATGAGGTGCAGTTCGTTGGAAATATTGCGATTTTGGCAGTGTGGAGTGTCTTTTGTCTACTTTATGTTAGGCTGTGTTTTATTCTGCGTGATCACACCTAGA
>JANDJT010000102.1:3251217-3262632 GCA_024331685.1 Stegophilus panzeri | reverse complement strand
GTCTGTGTGTGTGTCTCTCTCTCTCTCTGTCTGTGTGTGTGTGTCTCTCTCTCTCTCTCTCTGTGTGAGTGTGTGTCTCTCTCTCTCTCTCTCTGTGTGTGTGTGTGTGTCTCTCTCTCTCTCTGTCTGTGTGTGTGTGTCTCTCTCTCTCTCTCTCTGTCTATGTGTGTGTGTCTCTCTCTCTCTCTCTCTCTCTCTCTCTCTCTCTCTCAGGAAGGGATCCGTTCCTACTTTGGCACACCTACTTGGCAGACCGTCGGCGTCTTTCTGGCTGGAGTTCTCACCACTGTCCTGGTCATGCGCAAGATGTGAAAAGAAAAAAAGAGAGAGGGGAAAAAAAACCAGAGAGAGCAAGAAAATAAAAGAGAGAACTGAAAGAGGGAGCGAGAGAGCTGACTGAAAGGGAACAGAGAGATTACGAGACAGAGAAAGGCAATAAGAGGCAGATCCATTGCTATGTGAACGGAGAGAGAGATTCGACTGAGATCGGATGATAAAGAGAGAGCCAAGCATAATGTTTAATCGCTCCACTTCGTGACTCTTGAGCCTATTTCCTTTCTCGTCAATATATATATATAAATATATATATATATACATATACACACACACATACACACACACACACACACACACACACACACACACACATGCACTGAAAAAAGGAAATAAACAGAGAAAGACTGAGGGATGCGCGAGAGGAGGTGGTGTTGGGCCTTACTTTTAAGTTATTTATTTTTTATCAACAGGCAAATTCAACAGTAATTGCCTTTGTCTTTATACATGGACAAGATTAGATGTTTAGATTAGACTTTTGAAGGATTTGACAGACTCTTCCTGTACTAGGAAATGATCTGCATGTCTACTTGAATCGCTCTCCTCTTGCAGTGAACACACATAGAGAGAATTGCACATACTTACTACTTTCAAAGGGTTTATAAAGGCTTTATAAGCATGCCATCGATATTTTACCTCATTAATGTCTTCTTTTTTTAAATGTTATCTAAAGTTGTAGCCATTAGCAGTAGGTTCAGGAGGTACTCTGCTCTGTCTCCCTCTGTTCTTTCTCTCTTTCCTTCCTTTCATCTCAACACCCAGATTGTCCTACTAGTGAGTGAGCGAGTGTTTGTGTGTGTGCGCGTATGTGTGTGTGGGGACACGGTTGTGATTTTCGTGCTGAAGTCATATGCAGAGGCACAATGGGGGGTTCGCAGCTTTGACTGAGAATAAGAGTTTATGTTTCTGACAATCTGATCATGCAGGGAGTTTATTTGAGTCCTGATCGGGTTCTTTACCAGTTTCTCACAGATATGAGCCAGTTACTGAGTAGTGTGCTCGGACCCGGAATAGGACAAAAAAAAACAAAATGCTCGAACTTACAGTCATCCAGGACTTTATATAAATTTATATATATACATATATATATGTGTGTGTGTGTGTATATATATATATATATATATATATATATATATATATAATCACACATACATAGATATACATATACATATATATATAACAATTTTGAATTCAATCAACCTGTTTGATTAACAAGAGCAATAGATACTCCAAATATTCCAGTTAGCTGCGAGCTCCCTTGGTGTGAATAGGTATGCGTGTGTCTCGTTAGGGAGTACACACTTGCACATAGACGGACATCGACCCGGTCTTCTCAACGTGGTCTTAGTACTGTACTTTTTTCCCTTGATTTATTCAAAACACAAATCACATGCAATCACACTTTTATACACTTTCTCATTTTGTGGTATTTGGATACAATCTGTTTCTAAAAAAAAAAACAACAAAAAAAAAAACGTTTTTCTTCTTACGTTGACAGTGCCTTGGCCTTTTTTATTATAAATCCACTTTGATACGATCACCATTTCCTCTGTCTTTTCTTAATGTTTGTATGATTGTATGAATTTCGCTGGAGCTGTTTTCTCTCTGTGATCCCTTTACCTTTTGTTTTTTTTTTGTAAGTTGTAACGAGTAATAATAAAATGTTTTTATGACTTTCACTTCTAAAGGAGTTTATTATGGTGAAGGAGTTTATTATGGGGCCTAAACACGACTGATCAGGATTAGTTTTTTAAATTTTATTTATGTGTTTATTTATTTATTTTTTAAGCATCACAAGGTTCAAATCACCTTCACTAAACTGATTCCAGCTTCAGATATTGCGCTGATTTTTGTTACGCTGAATTCCTTGATCTGAAGACGTGGATTAATGGTCTACGACGGTAGTTTCAATTCGGATTACAGATTTATATTAACGTACTCATTCTAATACGTGATTGTTTCCATGGTAACAACTCGCGTACAGGCAGATGCTTCACATAATCCAAGCCTAATGATATAAAGAGATTAATAAAACGTGCTGTTATTTAACAAAGAAAAAACGTATCATCGTTACTGTGGAACTAGAAGAAGTGTTTGTTTGTTTGTTTATTTATTTATTTATTTTAAACATTTTTTGGAAGACTCCGGTGTCAGCGCTTTGTAACAGCGAGTGCTGTTAGAAGTTTCAAGCTTATTGGTAACATGTAGCACAAATTAACTTAAAGAGAGAGAAATAAGTTCTGGTGAGGTAACAGTTAGTTATAGCTGCTATGACCTACACCGATCAGCCACAGCATTAAAACCACTGACCTTGAGTAACTAAGTGAGTAACCTTGATTGGCACCTGTTATGAGGTGGGATATATTCATTAGGCAGCAAGAAAACAGTCAGTTCTCAAAGTCGAGGTGTTGGTAGCAGGAAAAATGAGCAATGGTAAGGATCTGAGTGACTTTGATAAGGGACAGATTGTGATGTCTAGACGACTGAGTCTGAGGGTCTACAAAACGAAGGTTTTATGAGGGTTTCGTACCTACAAAAAGTGGTCCAAGGAAGGAAAACCGATGAAGCAGTGACGGTGTCGTGGGCGCACGAGACTCATCGATGTGCGTGGGGAGCGAAGACTAGCACGTCCGGTCCGATCCGATCTCACAGAAGAGCTACTGTAGTACAACGTGCTGAAAAGGGTAATGTTTGATATGATAAAAAGGTGTCAGAACACACAGAGCATCACAGCGTGATGTGTATGGAGCTGCGTAGCTGCAGACCAGTCAGAGTGTCCATGATGACCCCCTGTCCACCACCGAAAGATCCTACAATGGGCATCAGAACTGGACCATGGAGCAATGTAAAAAGATGGCATGGTCTGATGGGTCACGTTTTCTTTTATATCATGTGGACGCCTGGGTGCATGAGCGTCGGAAGAGGTGGCACCAGGATGCACTATGGGAAGAAGGCAAGCTGGCGGAGGCAGCGTGATGCTCTGCGCGATGTTCTTCTGGGAAACTTTGGGTTCTGGCATTCATGTGGATGTTACATCCCTAATGTACACGCCGGTATTCCAGGTATTCCCTAATATCAGTGGCTTCTTTCAGCAACATAATGCGCCCTGCCACACTGAAAAAATTGTTCAGGAACGATTTGAGGAACATGACAAAGGGTTCTCAGGCTCCGAATTCCCCAGACCTCAATCCGACCGAGCATCTCTGGGATGTCCTGGACAAACAAGTCCGATCCATGGAGGCCCCACCTCGCAACTTACAGGACTTAAAGGATCTGCTGCTAACGTCTTGGTACCATATACCACAGCACACCTTCGGAGGTCTTGTAGAGTCCATGTCTCGACGTGTTAGGACTGTTTTGGCAGGCCAAGCGGGACCTACACAATATTACCCAGGTGGTTTTAATGTTATGGCTGATCTGTATTAGTAATAACATGAGAATAACTTCTTTCTAATCCATTCCACAGCGGTTAAAAATCACAGCATTGTTCATGTTCAAGTAGCGGAGGCGTAATCGAATAAATCGCTTTGGGACTTAAAGGGAAAGAAACCATAAAGTGGTTTGTTTTCTGTACTTTTGATGCGTTGCACTAGAACTGATCACAGCAGTGGGCGTGAATACTTACGCAATCACTTTAACCTTTTATGTTTTTTATTTGTAGATAATAATATACTGATCATACTAATATTCTCTGCACTTTAATTTACCCACAGCTTGGTTTAGATTCGTGACATACGTTCCCTATTAGGTCCATTTCAGTCCAGACTCTAACACTACCAATGTGTAGAAGTTCAGGAGAGGTGAATACTTCTGTAAAGCACTGCATTAAGATCAGTCACGGGTTTTGGGGTGGCAGATTGACGCTTGACTTTGTTTCCAGTAAAGAATCATAACGTATGAATATACTGTATATGTATAAAAGAATATGTGGTGTGTGTATATATATATATAATATATACTTTTAGTCAGGCTTGATTTGAGTCAGCACCCAGGCGTAGTTTCCCAGATTTGGTGCATGTGGCTTTCTGCGACTCAGCCTACATGGTAGCACATGATGATTAAATACATCGTCATCGTGGCAGTACAGGAATTTTGACCAGCATTATGAGCTGTAGATATGAATTTTGCGCAAAAATAAACAAGATATTCTGCAAATGCAAATAATAATAATTTAGGCTGTGCCACCAGATCCAAAGCCTGCGACATCATGACAACATGAGTGCCATGTCATTTCTGCTTATATTAAATAAAATCATGCAGCTACTAAAAAAAAAGACAGACAGTGACATCTACTTTAATGAATCAAAAAAGCTCAATTATTTTCTGAGTTTATTTTTTAGAAATAGTAACAAGTCGTTGAGTATGTCGGTGTTTTAGGGAGGTACAAGTCCGTGAAAAGAATTTAATTGACAGTTTAATCTAATCTACAGTTTCCTGTCATTGACAGGGAAGCTGAAATGGAGGTGACGCATGTTTCATCCCAATCGGATCAGTAGTCCTCTCTTTCTCTCTGTTTCTCTCTCTCTCTCTCTCTCTATCACTCTCTCTCTCTCTCTGTTACTCTGTTTTTATCTCTCTGTCTCTCTCTCTCTGTTTCTCTCTCTGTTTCTCTCTCTCTCTCTGTTTCTCTCTCTCTCTCTGTTTCTCTCTCTCTCTGTTTTTCTCTCTCTGTCTCTCTCTCTCTGTTTCTCTCTCTGTCTCTCTCTCTGTTACTCTGTTTTTCTCTCTGTTTTTCTCTCTCTGTCTCTCTCTCTCTGTTTTTCTCTGTTTTTCTCTCTCTGTCTCTCTCTCTCTCTGTTTTTCTCTCTCTGTTTTTCTCTCTCTGTTTTTCTCTCTGTTTTTCTCTCTCTGTCTCTCTCTCTCTCTGTTTTTCTCTCTCTGTTTTTCTCTCTCTGTTTCTCTCTCTGTTTTTCTCTCTCTGTTTTTCTCTCTCTGTTTCTCTCTCTCTCTCTGTTTTTCTCTCTCTGTTTCTCTCTCTCTCTGTTTTTCTCTCTCTGTCTCTCTCTCTCTGTTTCTCTCTCTGTCTCTCTCTCTGTTACTCTGTTTTTCTCTCTGTTTTTCTCTCTCTGTCTCTCTCTCTCTGTTTTTCTCTGTTTTTCTCTCTCTGTCTCTCTCTCTCTCTGTTTTTCTCTCTCTGTTTTTCTCTCTCTGTTTTTCTCTCTGTTTTTCTCTCTCTGTCTCTCTCTCTCTCTGTTTTTCTCTCTCTGTTTTTCTCTCTCTGTTTCTCTCTCTGTTTTTCTCTCTCTGTTTTTCTCTCTCTGTTTCTCTCTCTCTCTCTGTTTTTCTCTCTCTGTTTCTCTCTCTCTCTCTGTTTTTCTCTCTCTGTTTCTCTCTCTCTCTCTCTGTTTCTCTCTCTCTCTCTCTGTTTTTCTCTCTCTGTCTCTCTCTCTCTGTCTCTCTCTCTGTTTTTCTCTGTCTCTCTCTCTCTGTTTTTCTCTCTCTGTCTCTCTCTCTGTTTTTCTCTCTCTGTCTCTCTCTCTGTTTCTCTCTGTCTCTCTCTCTCTCTCTGTCTCTCTCTCTCTCTCTGTCTCTCTGTTTCTCTCTGTCTCTCTCTCTCTCTCTCTGTATACAGATGGGTTTTTACTGCCAGATCACTTCCTTTATCCCGATATTGAGGCCTGGAACAGTAACGACAGCTGAGGAATGAGGTATCATAGGGTTTATTGTTGCAGTCATAGACACTGTGGCAAAAAGGAAACGTTAATGCAGAGTAGATAATATATTTTATACGATGAAACAGAAATAACTCTGTTACTTCTGCCTGATCGGAAATGAAATGATGTTTTACATTTATTCATTTAGCAGACGCTTTTGTCCAAAGCGACTTACAAATGAGAAAATACAAGCAAAGCGATATATATATATATAATGTATGTATAAGATATGTAATGTCTTTGATTGACAGAGGTGAGATAACAGTCTGTAAAGTTGAAATTCATAACATGTATTACCATTCATTTGTAAATGTATACTGTATAAACACAATTATAACACATTTAAACGTTAAGTCATTTCACATTTAAAAATTTTAAATCAATACATTCTTGCAATATTGGAAGAGGAGCGTAAGATCTTTCCAAAACGCACTGGCACAGTCGAGCAGATGTGAACTCATGCAGAAGGTGAATACAGAGAATGGAGGAACACTGGCACGGATCTACAGTAAGAACTGAGAGAAGACACGTGACGCTTTCATGCAGCAAGGAAATATAAAAGTGTGAAACCTTTTTTTAAAAAACAATAAGACAGCAGAGGAGGTAATGAAGACATCAGTTCCTGGTCTCCAACCTCCCGTCTCTGATCCTCCAGCTCCACGGCATGTTACAGCAGGAGCCTTGTCTGTGTCGTGGGACGTGGGCGGAGTCAGGGGCGAGGACGCAGCGCAAGAAGAGGCCGGCTTCCTGTACTTGCTTATCGTGGGGCACCAGAGATCCGTCCTCGCTCTGCAGACTGAACACACTCTCTGAGATCTGCCGGAGATGAGCACAGACGCGTCAACACACACACATTCAGACATATTCATTCTGAACTCCTTTGCACTCTCTCGCTTTGGTGTCTCCTTACCTGATCGCTGATTCCTATGGCGATGTGACCCACTTTTGCGCGTGGGGTTTCCCGGATACGGAGGCATCGCCCGTTGAAGTCCCTGATGCAAACGTCCACTCCTGCTCGGACAGAAAGAGCATCTCTGAATGAAGTGTATGACATAATGCGCTGGACTCGTTTTCTCTAAACCGAAATCTGAAACTTGGTCAGGTGATTCATCTCTCACCCTCAAAGCAGCGAGGTGGCGGCTGATGGGCGGGGCCAAGCCAATCCATACTGAAGCTCTGTCCATCTGATTGGCTGTTGTAGGAAAACACGCCTGAGCTGAGGTCGTCCCCGGGGCCAACCGACCAGCGACCAGAGTCCTGAAAGACGGGAAAGACAGAGAGAGACGACATATAAGATCGCGGCATTACGACAAACAGGGTAGCAAACGCTATGGAAGCGTTAAAAAAATGACTTTAACTCCCAATAAATCACAGTAATTCAATACTAAAACATCCAAAAATTATACGCACTGTTTACAAATGCAACAAGCTTCACTGTTTTATCAGATCCTTCTTTCCTTTCTTTATATTTAAATATCTGACCAAAATCTCATTTGCTAAAAATAATAATAATAATAATAATAATAATAATTTTTCTGAAATCACAGTTCAGAATGAGTTTACAAATGATGTTAGGTCACAACATCTCTGTCTCAACGGTCTTATGGTTGAGTTCTTGTGTGGATTTGTATTCTTTTCAAAGAATTTTTAAAGCCGTAAAACGTACTTGCTTATTTATATACAGTACCGGGAAAAACATTTCGGCACGTGCAAAGAAATGTTGTAGAGCAAAGATGCCTTATAAAGAGTATAAATTTCTGTAAAGAGCAGTAAACAGTAATAATTGAAACAAAAGGCAATATTTGGTGTGACGACCCTTTGCTTTTAAAAAAAAAAAAAAGGAAGTCGTCTCAAGGAGAATTAGTGCAGTTTTTTAAGGAAATGAGCTGTAAGTTTTACTGAGCGTCTTGTAGAACCAGACACGGTTCTTCTGGAGACTTTAACTGTCGCACTCGCTTCTTATTTTCGCAGCAAAACCCAGCAGCCTTCAGAGTGTTTTCTGTCTGAGAAATGTCTCGTACCTCTTAATACGCTGCTTTCTTTACTGACATTTGTCTGTGCTGGAAAACGAATGTTTGTAAATCTAAAATGTTTTTTTGTACTGACTCGATAATGTAGAAGTCCTAAAATAAACAAAAAAAAAATCTCTAACAAAGTTTGTACTAAAACACAGGGTGCTTAAAACTTTTGCACAGTACCGTATATGCAATTCTTTGAAAAGACTATATATATATATACACCTTCCAAAAATTCTTTAATAAAAATGTAGTAACACTTAAGTCAAGATATTTAAACGTCATTAAATACTAGATTTCATGGGCTTTTCTCTACAGGAACATCTTTACTATATTACAATGTTTTCAGAAGCAATTCTCTGTTGAAACTATGACATTCGGTTCAGCCGGGTAGTTGGAGGAGGACCCTTGCGTACACAGACCTTTATGTAAAATTCAGAGATGAAAAACAACTATGCGGAGTTCGACGGGGTTTAAGGCTTTGAGGAAGTGCGGACATTCCGGTGAGAGAAGGAATGCAGAAGTGCGAGGACACACTGCTTTATTGACTAGCAGCATTATAACGTGCTTCAAAGTCAAAACAAGCATCTGAAACCTACGGTGATTATTAGTTAATACTAAAGAAGAATTGGTACATCAGGAAATGATGAACTCATTTCAGAGATTTCCGAGGCCTCCTACGGTTTTCTTGTAACAGCCAGAAACACAATAACAAAACACATACACATTAACTGTAATGCTGCTGTTATCTGGATTAATTCTGATTAATCTAATCTGCAAGCACAAAGTGGCTTTCCTCATACCACGCACTGGCCTGGTGCGCTGCTTACAGAAATGTGTGTGTGTGTGTGTGTGTGTTTACCTTTTTGTCTCCTGCCTCTCTGCTAGAAAGGCAGTCACTACCCAGGCAGGAAAGAAGTTGCTCCTGGAGCTCGACTGAGTGCGGCTGAGACAGACTGCTCAGGAAAAATTCTACAAAGGATGAGAGAGAGCTCGTGTTTATTCAAGAAAAAATATATATACATATATATAAATAATCAGTCTATTTCTGAGCTTTGAAATGTTTTGTGTAGAACCATCGAGGGGCTTAGTGAATGAATATAAATGTAGGGTACTAGTGAAGAACTGACCCCTCTCGAGTTTGCGGAGCTCCTGCTCTGTGGGTTTGTGGGACTCGGGGCGTGGAGAAGGAAAGAGCGGTGAAGGTGGAGCGAGCTGACTGTCCTTTCTCGACACGATCTCGTCCTCCCTGTCATTCTCCTCTTTCACGTCGTCCACTGTTTCCACTTGTTGTCTATGGCATTTTGGCTCAGCACTCAGTCCAGCCTGCTCTCTCTTCTCCTGCCCTGGGCCCATCCACTGCTGCACAGAGCTATCGGAGAAGGGGCTGGGCACACACCTTTCTGGCTTCCCAATTGGCTTTTGATAGGCTCCTCCCCTTGCTGGGCTCCGAAGACCTCCCACTAGACGGACACACAAACAGTCAGTCACAGAACTACAGTGATAACATCCTGCCTATGTTCACACTAGCTAGTCGCAAGTTCCTTGTGTCACTCGTAGCTTATCTCTCGATAGAGCGATACCGCAGGGTCGGTCCGAGCAACAATGACTGGTCGAGCTGCTATGAATCGTTCGGATTTGTCACCTTGTCAACGTGTCACGCCTAATTTGCACGGGACGAATGTCTTGACTTGCCGTGTCATGCATTGAATACATCGACAATAAATTGCTTACTCGTGTGAACATGGGGTTATAGAGTCCTGTACGGATAGGATTCATTCTACATGGGGATCTGGAAGAAGGTTCACACGATTATAGTAAAATAATCAATCATACATATGTTGTTTTTGTATTCCTGATTATGATGATACGTTAAAAAAAAAAAACCCATCCACATACATATAATCTATAGCGGTGTGCATGTGGTGTAGGGTGTTATAGGAAGTTATGTGGTTTATATGCATACGCTTACGTTGTTTAAGTGCTTTAGCTGTTTGAACTCTGAGCTCCATGGCTGACGCTCTTCGGCTCGGCTCTCTCTGCAGTCCCCGTTTGATGACATCAGAGGTATGAGGGCTGCAGTCGGGCGGTATCTCTCTCAGGGGTGGCGGCTCTTCGACTATCTGCATCGACACAGTCAGCGCGGTTATCGGCAAGACCGACGAGGACTGAATACAAACCTGCATCGCAACGCTCGTCGACGACGCTTACTTTCCATATAGTACATAAAACGAAATGAATCGCTTGGCATTACACTTACTTTGAGGTAGAGAGGGCGGGAGTAGTAGCGCGTCCATGGCTGGCAGCCGTTGAGCATGTGCAGTAGCATGCAACAGCTGCTCCACACGTCCGCCTTCGAGCAACGCTTCTCTCCACTCGCCACCTCAGGAGCCATGTGAGTCTCCGTCCCCTTCAGAGCTACACACACACACACACACACACACACATACACAAAGGCATGCTTGGTCATCCAGTCTGCAACATGGTTTTTATAGTTTTAATATAACGTTTCATTGTTATTGGAGCGTTTACCTTGGAAAGGGCTGAATCCATACACGTCTAGTCGTTCTGACTCGCCAAAGTCACACAGGAATGTGTTTTTCCCATCCTCGGACAACAACACGTTATCCACTGAAAACACACGTAACGTACGGATATTTAAAAAGTGTAACTTTTTACTCATTCCTAATTAACACTGTTACTAATGCTTAAACACGATGCATTTTTCGAGGGCAAATTAATAACGTAAAGCCGGACTTGACTTTTATCCACCGAGGTTTGATTCGATTGTGAAACGTAGGTGTTAGAAGGACACTGAGTGTGCATCGGTTAAAGTTCATTAAAGACTTCTGCAGGATAATAAACCTGACTGCCAGGCAACAAAACGCTTCCCAGAAATCAGGCGGTTTGCTCAGTCAGTAGTTTGTTCCAGGAAGGTGTGTTTAAAAAAAAAAAAGAAAAGAAACGCGCTTTCGGTTTCCATGTCGTGACTGGACTAGAGTATAAATCTGATTGCCCACACAAACAAGATCTCCTTCTTCATTGAACACCAGGGGGCGCTCCAGAAGACAGACGGACGGAGTAAAACATAGTTTCCTGACTTCCTAAAAATTCTCTCGAATGTGTATATTGAAGACCGAAATGTTCATATTACAGATTCTTTTTTGTTTTGTTTTGTTTTAAACAAACTTCTCTGAGTTCTTTGTGTCTGTTCGTTTTCCGGTGACTCTCGATGTCACCTCATCCCCCCTCCCCTCTGCACTTTTCATGAGTCACTCTGGGAAATTCCCAGCTTTGGTCTCAGTCACATACACACATTCTCTCTCTCTCTCTCTCTCTTTCTTTCTTTCTTTCTTTCTTTCTCTCTCTCTCTCTCTCTCTCTCTCTCTCTCTCTCTCTCACTCACTCACTCA
>JANDJT010000102.1:3236469-3251117 GCA_024331685.1 Stegophilus panzeri | reverse complement strand
TCTCTTTCTTTCTTTCTTTCTTTCTTTCTTTCTTTCTTTCTCTCTCTCTCTCTCTCTCTCTCTCTCTCTCTCTTAAACACACACACACACACACACACACACTGGACTGCACTCTCTCTCACCACAGGTGCTACGCTCTGCTCTGTGCCGCACCCGATTCCACTGAAAAGCCTTTAAACCAAAAAAAAAAACCAAGCCACAGAACAACACAGAACACAGAACAACTGATGTGTTGATACATTATAATAACATCATCCCCTTCACTGAAACCATCGTTCTCTAATAACACCGACTTTTCACTTTGATCAGAACAGAGATTCATCACTGAGGTCATTTTAGTGCTCTACCACAAAACAGTGGCGTTTTTAAAACTAAAAATCAGCCCTGGCTGGAATTCTGATCGTGCTCATATTAAGACAGTATTTATTAGCGAGCTAAATTTATCTCGCATGGCATCTGCGACTGCTTTCCTAGTGTCCAGCAGAACGCGCACCTTTCCGGTATGATCTGCTTACTAACATGTGGCTCGACGTCTTGGTTTCAGACTGGAAGCTCTGATATCTTAAAGATAAAACGTTCCGAAAGGCAGTCAGTATCCAGATTTAAACCTCGTCACGGTCGAATCCGCTCGAATTCTTATTGGTCGGAAGGTGTCGATTCATTTTCTGGAAGAGCAGCTCGTTCTAATACGTTCTCATTTCTAGAGTAGCGGCTTGTTCGCAGCGATAGCTGCTCCGGATAAAAGTGTGGAATGGTCGGACGTGGTGACGTTTTCTTGGATGTTTCTTTCAAATTTACTGGGGAAGGAGTCTTCAGTGTCAGCACTTTGTAACGGGAAGAAAAAAAAAAAGGAGAGCTGGTGAGGGAGTGACTGTGTATAGCTGCTATAACACAAGCGACAAGATGTTTTGTGGACATTCCCCAACATTAAATGGAACTATAAACAGTATATAACATACACCATGGCTACGCTTATCCTGCTTTTGTTTTGTTTTTTCGGGCATACCTTTGACGTCCAGGTGTAGGATGTGTCTCTTGTGCAGGTGCTCTAGCGCCCCCAGGACCTGATGCATGTAGTGCAGGGAGAGATCCTCGGGCAGGCGACCCCTTTCTGCCAACAACTGCCCCAGAGAGTCTGGAGGTGGAGGAGGAAGGACGGGACAAAGAGGAGAGTCAGGAGAAAGTGAAGTTTGGCACTAGATTAACCAATGGCATACTGGCTGAAGGAAGCAGAGGTGACGATGTGTAACGCACGTGTCCTAAGTGATTTCATTTTTAGATTTTAGAAAACAATAACCACACTGTGTTATGAGCAAACCTGATTTTACAATTTGTATGAACTGCATACAAAGATGGTTCAAACAACTAACACATTGATTCAAAGCTAAAATATCTTATTTTTTGATAAATAATGACTCCCTGTGGTTGTGTGTCCTTGCTTTCAGACCTTGCTGTACATATATATATATATATATGTATATGTGTGTGTGTGTGTGTGTATTTCATAACACTTGTCTCCCAAATGCAAATTCAACTAATTTCCCGACTCAAACCGCACAGGAGGTTACAACACATTAGGTTCGCCTTAATTCGTACCAGGTTTGAGATCCATGAACAGGACGACGGATCGACCCTCTCGGACGAATCCGAAAAATTCCAGCACGTGAGGAGACTGGAGGGCACTCCACGAGCCCACCTCCTCATTTCTGAAATGTTCTAACGGCACCTAACAAACGCAGCAGAGAGAAGGCGGTAAGGACACACAAACATGACCTGCACACACACACACACACACGCGCGTACACACTGGCACATAGCATTCATAGTACCTTTTTGGCAGCGCACACAAAGCCGCTGGATTTGTCTCTGATGCTGTAGACGACTCCGAACGAGCCTTGTTTTAGGAAATCACACAACTCGTAATCCCTTCCCTCTCGATATTCATAGTCCTGTGGCTGGAGTTCCTATACACACACACACACACACACACACAGGACAAGGTCTAGTTTATACAAAAGTTGCTAGTTTTACAACAAGTGGACATTAATGGAAATAAATCAGTAAAGTTTAAACACCTCAGGAGAACTCAGAAGATATTTATTTATTTATTTACTTACTTACTTACTTACGTTTTTAGATCTAAATGTCAGATTTATTCATGTTAGTTCTGTCCAATCTTTTTCCAGAGGAATTCCTGAATATAAGCACATTGTGTAACATCCTCTACACACTTCCTGCAAGCTGCGATTTTCCAAACTCGGTCATAGCGTTTGAAACTTATTTTTTTTTTTTTTTGACTTTTTTTTTACTTGTAAAGAATCAAAACCGAAAATAATTCGCACCTGCATGTTATCGAAATTCAGGTTTAGTCTCCATTCGCTCTAGTCTTCATCTAAGTGGTCTTTAAAAAAAAAAAAAAAAAAAAAAAAAAACTTTTTTTTTTTTTTTTTTTTAAATTGAATTTAATGTTAGTGTATTATTTTTATTCATTTTTGTCGATTTACTTTTTTCTTCGCTAGACATAATAACTCATATTGCGAAAATTATTATTATTGCTAAACGTATACTTCACTGTATTGGACCAGTGTGGAAAGGGTGCTCGCAGTCGCAAAGAGCGAATCACAATCTATAAATGTTCGTGTGTTGCACAGGGTGCATGTGAGGAAACTCCCGTAAGCAGAAGTAGGCTACTGAGATAAACACGAAACCTCTCGAGCTGAAAAACAGGAAACCGCTGACAAACATGCAAGCGTTCGCGCCCGATGGTTTTTTTTTTTTGTGCGTATATTTTTTTATCGATGTATGTTTCACTCTCTCTTGTATGTAGTAGTATGACTACTGTATGTGACTCACTTTTTCAACTATTTAACTGTGCAGTCATGTGTGTACTTGTGTCAGGCTGCGTTTGTATTTGTATTCACAACGGGTTAAAGTTGGCCGTTCTTCCGTTTGTTTCTTTTTTCTTTTCAGTATGACACATCGAGTGTCACTTCACACACATCTCACCTCTTTAAAGAGTATGCCTTCGTTCGTGTAGCTGTCTTCCGTCTCTTCCTGTTCGTCTTCTCTGTCCTTCGCGTCTCGGACCATCTGTTTGGCGAACGCCGAGGCGAAGGAGCACTCGGCCTGCGAGACGTTGTTCCTGAGGCCTGCTAGTGCCAGGCTGCAGTCGGCTTCGCTGATGAGCGGCGAGTCGGGGTCCGGCGAGCGCTCGCTCTCCTGGCCGTACGATGCCAGGCCATGAGCGGGAATGAAAAGACGCTCCCATGATTTGCAAGACAGCGGAGTGCTGAGGCCCGGGTGAGAGGAGTAGGACGGCTCCGCTGTCTCCTGCACAGACAGGCTTTCTGTGCTAATTGCACTGCTGCTGATGTAGCTACATTCTCCAAGCTGGTGGAAAAACACACACACACACACGCACACACACACACACACACACACACAGAGTCTCAGTGCTCAATTATGAGGTACAAACTGGTATAACTGTTTATATACAAACATATATTCAGTAGTATTCTATACTAGACTTTCTAATTCTAATTTACTCACTGCATCAAGTATTGAGCGTCCGTGATAAATTTACGCTAAATTTACCGAATGTCAAGTCCACCCGGATTCTGTTCCTGTTCACCTTCCCAATGTGTTTCGTTTTTTTGTCCCGTTTTCTCTCCACTTTCCTTATATGGTCGACATTTCCTGTTCACGGTTTGCTGTTACCATGGCAATTAATTAGTCCCGTCTAGTCCTGTTGAAGTCTCTTTGTTCTTCGTGGACTTTATGACTCCCTATGATTACCCTTAATAATGAATGCATTTAACCCGTAACCACTTCATATACACTCGAGTCCATCTCACCTCGCCGCTGTCCTGTTGTGGCACTCGAGTGAGTCTTCTGTCTCTCACTCTCTCGCTCCCTCCGTCCCTCTGTTGGCCCTCCCTCTGCGAAACCCTCCGCCGCTGTCTCTTCCGTCGTTTCTTCCTCGGCTGGCGGTGAGAGACAGAGCCTTGGGGTAAGGACAGGGCTGGCCTGAAGTTGCTGTACACGTTTTTATGTCTGGAAAGAAACAAAAGGAACGAAACCAGTAAAAACGAACCGGTTCACGTCTTCGTTTCCGGTGTCTTTTAGTGATGCGGTCGATCGATTCTTTACCTGCTGTTGGGACAGAATTCCTGTGAGTCCTGAGATTCACCTGTAGAGAGAAGATAACGTTGACCACAGGTCAGTTTTTTTTCCTTTGCGTTCCTTTTTTCAAGCTCTTTAGTAGAAGGATTAAGGACTTACACTCTGCCTGGGCGATGAAGGACGGTTTCTCGGTTCCCAGAGGTCCTGTGCCTACATGCTTGGCTGTTCCATGAGAGATGACCTCAATGAATTTGGAATAATCCATCAGCTCAGGCTGTTTATCGCCCTTCCCAGAGGTGTCAGGCGACTGAGGCTCAACGCTGGACGCGAGGCAGACGTGGCCCTTCGCTTTCGGCTGGTTTGTGGACATGGAGAAGGGCCGGGTGGAGTTAAAGATCCTCTGTTCCACCGCCATCTTTCAGAACCTGGAAGAAACAGACACAAGAGATCCACTTTCACACCTGGCCTTCTTTAACTGCTGCTCGTCACGGTGACTTACACCGGCAAGTATTTTCTTTCAGACGTGAGAAAGTAATAAAAACTTGTCGACTGCCAACAGCCAGCGGATTCGCTAATCTCATGTGAACTTTGTACCTCCGACAGTGTTCTGGCTCACAGGGACAAACGCTAGTCTGTTCTTTCAGGGCCTCACGAGGACGTTCGTGCCATCTGGTGAGGAGGAAACCCGATCACGGTTCTCAAGCGCTTATCTCAGTTGGAGCGGAGGCCTCAAAGGATGACAGTGAAGTTGATGAGGAAGTGACTGCCTGGACGAGGCGGAACCGAAGCCAGAGAGGCCGGTTTACGGCTAGGACTTTAGAGCGAAATAAGATTCGAGCTGGACGTGATTTGATTTGGCAAAAAGTACCTGTGTACCAACTCTGCTTAAACAATGATTGGAGTTCAGTAAGATTTATAACCGATACCAGATCCAGATACCTTATACTCTTTCAATCTGAATGAATAAATACGTATCATGATACATATTCTTTTTAATTTAGGTGTTGCCTATTGCCACCCACTAGCTAACTCTTCCTTATCACAAGACAACGCCCACCCAGGGAGGGCGGGGCAAACACATGCTTCCTCTGAGGCATATTAAACCAGCATCACAGGGCAGAGCAACACAGTCTGAAGAAAGTGCACACTATCTGCCCTCTTCCGCATACTTGAGCTCACAGATGCGCAGGTTTTGCTAGCGTAGACGTGACTAACAGGGACAGAGTATTCCATCCCTCCCAACCAGAGAGCACGTCCAAATTTGCCGTCTTGGCTCCTGGCCACGGTTGGCTGTAGCATTCTCAGGATCCGAACGTGCGATCTCTCGGCGGTTTTCTGTTGCGCCGCTCGGATCGTTGAGCGTCTCGACCTACTTACAGAAGCGTTTTTAAAACCGTTGTACGATTTTTTTATTTGTGTTATAGGAACGTTCGCATCAAATGGGTTAGATTTCCGAGGAAAGAATATATATCGTCGATGATGAACGTAATTTCACAAATGCGTGTCCCTACCATTACGTTCAATGAACCACAATTGCTGACTGAGTCTTTAAGGAAAGAACAACAACAACAACAACAACAACAACAAAAAACTTTCATCATTTTTATTTCCTAGCTTCCCAAACTCCCAAAATAAACTGATGTATTCACTGCACAAGCTACAAAAAAAAAAACAGGTTATTAATAATGGACAGTATTGTTGAGATACTTAGTTGACTGGAAGTGCGAGAGGTGTGTGTACAGATTACAATGGTTACAGCATGTTGCATCAGTGCGTCCTCACTTGACTTCTCTCACTCGCTCTCACTCTCTCTCTCTCTCACAACTTAAAAGAAAGCAGGCCTCGTTCTGAAGCGGACATGAACTGACTGCGAGCCAAACACTCGTTGCCTTCAGAATGCCGAGTTCTCCGTTTTAAAAAGGCGGGAGATGTCATCATCAAGCATCGGGCAACATCGACTGTACAAACACACACATTCGCTCCATTGCTGATTCGCGAATCGCGTGTAGAACAATGCACAATGCATGCAGACGCATCCACTTCGATGCAAAATGTATGTAATCCAAAGCCTTGCAGGCATCTTGTTCTTATTTACGCTGTGGTATTATATAACAGTATTATGCTAAAGGGTATAAAATGGATGTATGTTAGGTCATGTGACACTTGTACCGAGACGACCTTTGAAAAGAGGGAGTGGCAGATCTCTCTGTGATAAACTCGAATGAAGAATGTGTGGGTGGGTGAAGGCACACAAGACGTCTTCTCACCGCGACTGCGTGCCTCTGCCAGCAAAGTCCCTAGGCTTTGATCTGAATCAAACAGGCAGCACAGGCCCACACAGCACGGCAAGTGCTGCTGGGTTTTTTTTTTCCCCTTCATCGAGGAGACCAACCAGTGACCGTCATGCTCCGACTGCTCTAAAAACAACACACTTGCACAGAGTAAAGCATCCCTGCATCCTGGAAAACACTCGTCCTGCCTGCACGGTGTTTCGGTGTAAATATAATGACTGATTAATTTTAACACACGAGGAGCGTGCTTCGCTAGATTAGATCTTTAACTCTTTTCTCAAAATCATCACTCTGCTGTCATGCCTCAGCGTCGCTCCGGTAATACCTCATTCTTTCCGTCCGACTTCCTTATACGGCCGAGTTCAAAACAACACAAGCGCTTGTGTACAGGAAGACTTACACTCGCACACACCTTTCAGTGCGAAATACTGTCTATTACACATAATAACATCACACACCAGGTAACAACAAACACCTTATTTGTGCAGGGGTAATATGAAATACGATACGCAGTATGACGTACACTTGCACATGAATTTAAAATATATATATATATATATATATATATGTAAATTCAAAAAGATAGTAAGAAGAGATGAAAAGCATACCAGCTATGAGAGTGCAGAGAATCGTTCATTCCTGGCGGTTTCTCCTTTCTTTATACGTTCAAAGGCTCATGAGGGAGAATACACGCTTTCTACGCTCATGTCCGTGTGTGTTTAGTGTACTCACACACGGCGTTCTGTTCATTCAGCTCTTCCCTCTCTCTCTCTTTCTCTCTCTGTGTACGTCGGATGCTGGCCTGCTGCCAGGCGAATCTCATTGGGCAAGCGGTACGCTGATTTACAAGAAATCCATCCGGCTTCTCTTTTCTCACCCCTCCTCTCTCCCTCTCTCTCTCTCTCTCTCTCTCTCTCCTCTTCTAGTTTTAACAAGACAGCAGTGTGACCTTTCAAAAAGAAAGCTCTCTCTTTCTTTCTCTCTCTCTCTCTCTCTCTCTCTCTCTCTCTCTCTCTCTCTGCCAATCTGTCTTTTATTTAACATCCAAGTTTGGATTTGCTGCTATCACAGCGACACACTTTTCTATTTCACCTCAGATAAACTCAATTCCACGCCCGAGCAATCGCTCAAACCTGGAGCACGTGTGTGTAACATCATACTATATTCGCTACGCTTACCATCTGAGGAAACACAGCTATTCTCCAAACCGACCAGTCAAACAAACAAAAACAAAAAAAACAAGCAACAGTCGTGAACTGTGAGAAGTAATGGCCATGCCCCACCCCCATGAGCTTCACTGTTGAGCGAATGAGTAATTCCGCTTCCTCTATTCCTCTGGCATGTCAGACACACAGAAATTCATAGGTCGTCTACATGCACATAAACGGCTTATGTTGGACTCGCAATGGCCTATGCGACCACCAACTTCAATTACATTTCTGAAAGGAGTTCATTACTGTACGGCCGAGAGCAAAAGGTTTTCGCCCAACGTTGGTTTCCCGTCTGTTTCGCCAATTTATAGACCAATTACAAGAGATTGGTCTACAAAAGAAGGTGGAGGCCGTAGTTATGAGAAACGTTTGTCGCTGTTAAACTATTTCGATCGTTTCACCTGGACGAGGCGGAAGCGAAGCCTTAAGCCTTTACAGCTAGGCCTTAAGAGCGAAATAAGATACGAGCTGGACATGATTTGTTTTGACAAAAAGTACCAGTGTACCAACTCTGCTGAAACAATGAGTTCAGTAAGTCTTACAGTAAGGAGTTCAGTAAGTCTTATAACCGATACCAGATCCAGATCCAGATCCTTTCAATCTGAATGAATAAATACGTAATGGGAAATATGGTGATGAAATATCAATATCGCTACAAATGATGTCACAATACATTTTTCTGAAATATCACATGGTAACGTTTTTCAACACAAACTTTTTCTGATTGGAATCAGCTGGTCTGATGTTCAAATTCTTACATTTTATGATAAAAATGATCTTAGAATTGTTTTGATCATTTTCACTTTAAAATAATTTACTTTTGTAGACACTGTAGACATAATCGATTTTAAGATCATATAGATTTTAATGCCAGTTGGTTACCAATTATATATGTATAGCATGATACATATTCTTTTTTATTTTTCTCCCAATTTCCTCCCCAAATTTAGGCGTTGCCTATTGCCACCCACTAGCTAACTCTTCCTTATCACAAGACAATTACCTCCCGGGGAGGGTGGGGCAAACACGTGCTTCCTCTGAGACATATTAAACCAGAATCACAGGGCAGAGCAACACAATCTGAAGAAAGTGCACACTATCTACCCTCTTCCGCATACTTGAGCTCACAGATGCGCAGGTTTTTACTAGCATAGACGTGACTAACAGGGACAATGTATGCCATTGTTTCACTATTAGCATCTTAATACACAGTACACTATTGAACCATTTCTATTATATGTAATGATTAAGGAACAACTGAGAAACCAAACACACTAAATGTCCTATCAGTAAAAAAAAAATCATATTTCCTCTTCTTCTTTTCCTCCACATCTTGGAGGAATTGGATGTTTTAAAACCGTGTCTGCTATAATGATATAGATCACGCAACGGTACGTGACATTATCCTGAAACAAGCAGAGCGTTTTGGGTTCGCATTTACCGCCTGATGTGTTGCGCAATATTATTTATTCAAATTAGACTCCACATGTTCCTAATTCATCAACAAGGCAGTGTGTTTAAAGGAAAAACAACTGGCTTGTGGTGTAACTGCCACTGGCACTTAGTTGCTTTATTCATTATGACCAGACATCCTTTTTCTTTTCTTTTTTTCGTTTTCTTTTAGGTTTACAGTCATGATGAATTATTAATTACCCACAATAGGCGTTAGACCACAAGTCTGAGATGACACTCCTGTTTCGGTTTTGGTGTTGGAGAACGTTTTGAGGAAAATTTCATTCTACTGGGTGTTGGCTTTTGTAGGACAGCATCAGAAACCGAACAGTGACGCCTGAAACTCGACTGCAACAAATTAAAATGTGAATATTTTCCAAAGCTGAACAGAGCAGGCCACTTCTCATATCCTTGTTTTCCTCTGAAACGCTTCGGGGCGTTTGAGGAAGTGAAAGACCCAAAGTGATTGTCTCACTCAGAGCTTACCGAATGCTGTCCATAAAAACCAGAGGCTATACTTGGTGTATAGTAGAGACAATATAGGGTTCCCCATCAAGAACTGTTTTTTTGGGGGTATAACTGAAATTTCACAATTTCCAGCACGAGTGAGTAAAGTTTGCACCACTGCTAAAGGGAAGTAAGGATGGTTCTGGCGACAGCACCCGGAAAAGTGTGGTGAGAAACTGGGTAGGCGCTGAACATGGAGGAAATCACACACTCGGCTATAATGACAGGGTTCGCTTCTTCATGGTCTGAAACTACAAAACCACCCTGACCACTGGGCATGAACGTTCTCATGCTCAGTAACATCCATGACTGAAACCGAATATGCACCAGGTTTCTGACATCAGCCTAACTAACTCATCGCCACTTGATTCATGGAACAATGCAACCTTGTAATGGTATAGTAAGCTTGATAGCAAACTTACTGCAAAGAAATGTGGAGTGTGTCTTGTCTGATTTGCAAAATATACCGCAGCATCTACATAAACAGATGAACTTTGCACTCGCTGTGTCATTTACAGCATTTTAAAACTCACTTCAGGTCAACGAATGCGTGTGCGAACGAATACGACCAAAGGGCAGGTAATACATTTGCGAAAGCCTGTTTCTGCGACAATATAAAACCATTACTTTTTATTAACTTTCCTCAAACCTCAAATTTTGTTCGAAACATTATAGCAGGAAATGTTATTCACGTTTTTCACGTTTGTTTCACGTTGTTATTCACGTTTATTCCTTCATCGTATGTTCGCATATCAGGTCCCTACAGTGTTTAAAGAGCATGTAATAAGAGTTTTACCTCATGAACAGCACACACACACACACACACTCGTGTTTAGGTGTTTAACAGAAACCTTTTAAAAGGCTTTATACTTGGCACATAACTACGTATATTGTATGTTCAGCAAGTTTCAGTTTGAGTGTGTCTGAAATCCAAAATTTAGCATGAGAAAAGAAAAGAAAAAACCTCGTTTAAATATTGGCTCTTCCCTGTACTTTGCATGGAAGTACTATCTACCATATTAATTTAACCCTCTTTATTCTGGATCTTAAAATCATAGAGTCCAAGATTTTATCAGTTATCCGACACTAAAACAACCCCCCCCCCACCCCCACCCCCATTATTATGGAGGAATATGTCGTTTGAAACAGAAATCACTATGAAAAACATTTTTGCGATCTGTGAAATCCCAGTATCCATTTATAGTTACGTTTAACATCGCGGAACGTCCATGAAAACGAGTTAGTTCCTGTTATCGCTTATGTTACAGCAGCGGTCGTCCGCAATCAGATTCATGAACTCTAAATATACATATATATATATATATATATGTGTGTGTGGTATAAGTTGAAATATGAACTGATCAAATGAAAACATTTGTGTTTAGACCCCGTTGTATGACTAACGATGAAAAAAATGGGTTCGATACGTCGGAATGCATGAGAAAGACGGATTATGGGGCTGCTCCTAATGAAAATCGGATGTTTTCTCCACCCTGAAATCCCGACGAGAAGGAGTGTGCAGGAGTGGGAGAGGAGAGGAAGAGAGGAACGTTTACACTCAGGATTGTGTGTAATAATCTGGGGGCGAGTGGTGGGTGTATCAAAAAGTAAATGAGACCGGATAATGTGTGAAAAAAAAAGAAGACTTTAAAATGCAGAACCAGGCAGAACGAGAAACACACACACACGGTAATGACTCATGTATGCCCCCGCAGATGTACAGGATGCTTCAGGCCTGAGTAAGACCTACTCTGAGCTTTGTATCTGTGGCCCAGAGGAACCTAAAGCCCCAAACCAGCCCCAACCTGCACCAAGCGATCTCTTCAGACCCCTATAGCCCCGCTTCTCTACACCCACAATACTCTGGGAGACGGATGGCTTGAATAAATGATCCACATTTAGCTACCACCCACACAGATTTCCCTGGCAGGGTAAACGAGTGCATCTTTAAGTCTTTAAATCATTCGCACCTCTCCTGGGGTACCTAAAAATATACCGTCTTTCGAATCATTTTTTACGTTGTACCGACACACCTTATTGCCACTTAAAAAAAAAAAAAAACAACATTTTTTACATTGGCTATGTGTTTAAAGTCAGATCTTAATACCGAAACCTAAAGTTTATTTAGGTTTACCATAAAGTTTTTACTTTCCCCTTTTTTTTTTACAGACTGAATTTCAGTACATTCTTTCAGCATTATGTTCTGGATCGAGCATTTTACATGTTGAATTACATTCAAAGTACTTTTAAAAAAAAAAATTTTATTTACATGCCATAACTTTTTAGAACTATTTTAATAGCATCCTCTTCTTCTTACTCTATTTATAATCCTGCACACTCACACAGTATTTGCTAATAAACATTTGAGAATAAAATCTTCATTATTATAAAATACTTGTGTTCGGTTCTTAGGTTGATTTCCGAGTGACACATGGTCCGGAAAACTGCAAAAGAATGTGGTGGACTCCGTATACACTTTAACTTTGTGCAAGTTTGTAAAGAAACAGGATTTACACTCGAGTCCTCGTTTTAAGGAATGTTTCCGTTGGATACTTGATGCTGAACCTCTCGGCACAGACATTTTCCAGCTGCTGTGGCAACCTCGACTAAACACGGCATACACAACAACACCTGCTTGCGCTGAGCAGCTAAAAATATACCATGGATACAAAGCTATATCCAGTTCGCTATGTGGATTACGAGCGTGCGCATCGCTACGCAGACGTCCGTTCATGTTTCGCATTCGTTCACCGGCATCATATATATAATGGCATCTTATGATTCGGAAGGATGTAATTAAATAATGCAATTAGTTGAAGCAACCTGCGCTTTCCTGGAAAAATAATCAACTGCATTTGTTTTGTCTCATTCATTTCAAGAGAGAGAAGGAAAAGGAGAGGCTGGTGCTGCTCTAACATAAGTAATAACAGGAACTTGTAACTACTGTATACACAGACAAAATGTTCGATGCTTCTTCCTTAATAAATAACCAAATATATAGGCGCTGCTGTGGTATAAGAGGAAGAGAACACTTTAGAACATGCTGTTATACGAAAATAATCAACTTCGGGGGTTTTATCGGTAACTCCGCTTCACGTCAGGCCACATCACACTTCAAACATCCTGCTGTTGATTATTGTCCTATAACAGCACACCACAAGTGTATGACTTATTCGTCATGTATAAAAAAAAAAAAAAATTGTTTAAACCGAGCTTGACCAATATAGTTCCTAGTAATTTTGCTCAGTTCACTCAGTTGACTCACTGAGTCACTAAAGTTGACTCAGTTCAAACAGTTGATTAATTTTCTATGAAAATGTAATAACTCACGAAACATGACGGGATTAAGTGTATTGTTCAAGGAAGACAAATCAGATAATTGAGTTCTGTAGCATTTTTCATACAATATATATGTTTACTCGTGTATCTGTAAACCGTATAAAGCATATCTCACTAGCAAATGGCGAATTGCTTGAAATAACAACAGACATCGTTCGAATGAATCGAAATACACGCGAATACAACTACGAATGCACCAAATGTTCAGCTACAACATCTACAATTTCACAATAATATCTTTCGCGGAATAAGCAATGGTGCTGGACATTTTGACGGAATATGTTTGGCCCTGGTCATCGATACCTCGCTCGGACACCTACGCCACAGCACGAGGGAAATTCTCTCCCGTGTGGAGGAACGACACCATAATCAACAGGCCGTGCAAACTACAACAGCTCTGGGTTCATAGTTTGTATGTATGTTTAAAATCCGAGCTGCATTCCTGTTTGATTCATAAATCTCAGAACTGGAGTCATTTTTGCATAAAACCTTACTGTTTACGTTGTAAATTAAGTGTTTAGGTTCAGCCTACAGCTAAATACTTGTGAAAATCTTTACAAAGAACGCTACACGTAATCCGATTCAAAGTTACACGCATGCGTTGAGCGGCTTTTACATGTATACGTGTACAGCGCCTCACACTAGCTGAGTGTTTAATACTTAAATCTATTAAAATATGTAATGATGAACTTTGTATAGCCACGAGACTTTTCTTGCACCTGCCACGTTGGTCAGCGAGATGTTTACACGAACCTTTTTATTCAGGTTGATCAGTCAGATTATGAACAGATTATCTTGCTGCATGTAAACTTTTTTTAGTTTTTATTAGTATAATGCAATCTCTTCCACGTTGACTTCTTGCCAGAAAATACCACATTTCTTTGACCATGTAGGAAATGACCAGGGTCTTCTACTGCGTTTTCTATATTGTATCCAGTTTCTTCAAGTTTCTTTATGTAAATTCGAACCATCATATCTCAGAAAGTTTTTTTTTTTATATTTTATTTTATTTTTATTTTATGATATTGCTCACAATATCTTGATGCAAAAGGTGGCAGCGTTTTAGCTTAGTCAGTTTCCTCCAAACTATCCATGGGGTACGTGTAAGTTCTGGAACGATTTCAAATAATCCAAATAATTCTGGTTAGCCTGATAATATTATAGTATATGACTAATATATGACATTTATTTGCATGTTAACAGATCACTTAATACCCAGATCAATTCCTGTAAACATAAACATCTTGGGTGGCCTAAGACCTTTTGCACAGTAATGGTATTACAGCATACTGTAACAACACAATGTTAAATATTCTACGAATGAATGTTTAAAAAGTATTCAAATATTATTTCTAAATCCATGGACACACGCTACAAGATTTTTTTTATTATTATTATTTGTTTACAACAAACATACTAGGCCAAATTTGCGGGGGGAATTGCACTACTTTGTTGTGTAGACTTTTTTTTTTTGGCAGATTTGAAAATATTTCAGCGTTTTCCACACAACAAAAAAAATACACAGTAATAAAGTAATAAACAATTTATTACATTCACTCATAAAAGTATTGAATTAACACCATTTAGTGTCACTTATTTTAATATTATTGTAATGTATAAGATGTTTAAAAGTGTGTAAATGCAAAAAAAATAAATTTAAAAAAATGAAGTGTGCAGACCAGACTTCTGTGTGTCACACTGCAAATATACCCTTCATTGTATATAT
>JANDJT010000102.1:3219052-3236333 GCA_024331685.1 Stegophilus panzeri | reverse complement strand
TATACAGTGTGTGAGCAAGACCCAGCTGAATACACTCCTTAGTATACATACATAAACGGTTCATTACTCTCTTAGTGACAATAACAGGTCCAAATACGACTTGTTTCTAATTAAAATTAGGCACAGCTTACTACCTAAGCTTAGTTCTAACTCAGTAAAATGTTAGTTTATTAAAATAGAGGATAAATAAATGATATATATGTATACAAACCCAGATGAAGACATACAAACACAAGAGGAAATCATTTTCGCGACTGGCTTCCTGATATAAGAGCTAGGCTATAACTATACTATAAATATATCCTGTTAAAAAACTCAAATGATTAGTTTTAGCTATATATTTATACATATACATATATATTGAGAAGTTTTAAACGTGTTACGTTACTAAACAAAACGGTATAAAGTTATTTATAAGTTGTAACCGAATTGTGTAATGTTAACGCTTACACTTCCGGTTGTTCTCTAGTCCTCCGCCATTTCACTTCAACAGAAACGCTTCTAAATGTAACCGAAGTAAAGCCAGCTATCGCGAATTCGTATTTAAACTGGTTTACTTGATACATGATGTAGCTATTTGGACTTGTTCAAGTGAGATTAACTTACCTGTTAGTGTAAATGTAGTGTCAAACTCTGGTGTGCTGGTGTTGGGAGGTTTCTTCACTTCTGTCTCTGCCAGATGTGTTGAACAGGAAGTGTAAAAGGAGGTGGGATGGAGAGACCAAAGTTGGCAGTGCAGAATAATATAAAGTTGCAAATATGCATCTAAAACGTTGATCCTAGTGCAAAATACACCTAGATTTTGTAAAGCGTGTCCATTCGAAGCTTTAATATGAAGTTTAGCCTATTAAAGGAAAAGTCCACCCATACACCAAGCAGTTTTAGATTGAAATGTGAATGATGTGCTTTGGGATTCTGGTATGGATTGGTTGGTTGGTGCTGTATTGTCATTATTTCCTAGAGATGTTGTCCTTGTGATCGTCTGCCATTCTGACGTCACGGGGGGGACGCTACTCTGCGTTCGACTACAGGTCGTAACTCGTAATTCCTGACATCTGACCATACAAGACACCAAAGAAAACGCCACCACGACTTGTAAGTCCTACTTGGGAACTAGGCACGGTCTCCTCAACCATGAGTTCCACTAAGTAAACCAACAGTAAATATACGAAGAAGAAGAAGAAGCCTTTATTTTGTCACATATACATTACAGAACAGTGAAAATCTTGTTAGGAAGCTGGGGTCTGAATGAAGGTTCACCATGATACAGCGCCCCTGGACTGGAGCAGAGAGGGTTACGGGCCTTGCAGCTGAAGGACACTACGGTGGCAGCTTGGCTGTCCTGGGACTTGAACCTTAACCACTGATCCACCACTGCAAAGTTTTGCGGAGGAATACATGACTCGTCACGGTTAGCTGACTAGCTTGTTGCTAACAAAAGCATCCATATTTTATTTCCCCCCAGTAAACTTTGTAGCTTGAAGCTTTTGAAGCTTCATTCCGAGCTTCCCACTTCTGCCCCTGTTGGAAAAAAAAAAAAAAAACAATTGAAAACCTCATCGACTCTGTAATGGTTTTAATAATTATAATGGGACTTGTTTTGGTTTCAATGGACCCTGTAATGCTCCCTATTGTTAATTTGTTGCCTTCTATTGGTGGCATGTTATGTCCAGTGGATACCATTAAGAGCCAATAATGGTACTGGTAATGTTTTAATGGTTAGCTCTTGGTTTGTAGTGGTCTTTGTAGTGGAAACCATTAGAATTTCTGTGATGGTTTTTATTGGGGGTTTTTTTCGGTAACTCGAATGCAGCATTACTAGCGCGGTTACAATGGTGCTGAATAGGAGAAAAAAAATTATAGGACAAAATTTGCATATGTCTCAAACATAAGGGATAACGGTAAGTTTTCTGTTACCTCCTAAAAACAAAAGAGCAAGTGTTTCTTTCCTCAGTAACCACTGTCCATCGACATTCACAATCAAATTAATGAGAAATCCACCTGATAATTAGTGGAGACAACAAACACTGGATTCAAAGATCCACAATGCAATGCAGCTATAAGATGAAGTCATGCTGAGTTACAAGAGAGACTCGGCTTAACAATTTAGCAATCTACGAGATGACGAGTGTACTGGCGATGACAGCGGCATTAGCATAAAGCTTTAGAAGATGATCTGTTTGAGAAACCTGGAAGGACTAAATGACTAAAGTGCTGCTGCACCACTCTCTGTGAAGCGAGGCCTGCCGATTCATTCAACTTACTTCGGAAGGGGGAAGTCGGAACTCGAAATTACATTCAGGCTATAAATTAGGGAGAAAAACATGGAAGCATGACCACACCCAGAGTGTTTATATGGTCCAGTTGGACTATATAAACACCGTACGGTGTAAATTCAACACTCTGGGTGTTAAATCAACAATGGGGATTTTGCTGTGCATGTTAGCAACAAACTAGCTAGCTAAGTGTGACGAGGGATGTATATTTACCTCCTCAAAACAGTGAACTGAATATCTCTGGATGTTAATTAATCTAAAACAAACAAACAAACTAGTAAATCAATAATATTCATTTAAAGTTATTTTGTTTACTGTTGATGCTAGGAGATTTGACATCCCTTACTGAACTCAAGTAGGAATTCTGAGTTGAAGGGACATTTTCTTTGGTTTTTCCCAGTAGGATTCAGAAATTCCAAATTACATTAACAGCATTTGGCAGACTCCCTTATCCAGACCAACTTACATTTATCTCATTTATACATCTGAGCAGTTGAGGGTCAAGGGCCTTGCCCAAGGGCCCAACAGTCACATCTTGGGAGTACTGAGGTTTGAACTCATGACCTTCCAATCAGTAGCCCAACAGCTTAACCACTGATCTACCACTGCCTGCCCAGGTTAATATTTTAGTCAAATGCAGCATTATTCCTATTGGCACCACTATCAGCAGGTAGTCTAACAGCATTTTGGGTAACGTGGGAAACCATTAACCAAAGTGAAAATAGACCAATGTGTCAATGAAAGAGGTTTGAACTAAAAAAATTTAACTTCAGAAATAAAATTTCAGTAACAAAATAAACAAAGTACAGCCACGCTAAACACTAACCTCCATATTAATCCTTATAAGCAACATCCGACCTTCAGTGGGAAGGTCGGATGTTGCTTATAAGGATTAACATGCAGGTTAGTGTTTATCGTGGCTGTACTTTGTTATTTCCCACTTCTGTATACTTTGTGCTTGGGTTTACTGTTAGAAAACAATCCACTTTTCTACAAATTCACACAGTAAATTGATATCCTCTCATAGGATGTGGTGGACAATTCTTGGAAAATGTTAGGGAGCATAGTAAGGGCTTAAATCAGAACATATGGCCTCAGGAGGTATCCGATATGCCCCCTGCTGGTGAACGATGCCATTTTCTTTTCATCCCTGCCTTACTGTATATTCTGCTGAATTCTGAAATGCATTTGATATGCATTTTTCAAATCTAACTTGGTGAGAGGAAACAGAGGTGGGTACTGAAGCTTCATGGCTGGCAAAATACATGTACTGTAAAAGGAAACCTTCACATTTTTCCTTCAAAATGAATCCGATTTAATGAATTTCTCACTTGTGTTTATTGTTTCCAAGGTAGGCACCGGGGAAAACCAGGCGGGTTTGGTATGGGTGCAACACAAGCAGCTAGCTCAATGAGCAGTTTGAAAACAGTTTGTGCAATACAAGACATCTACTTCTCGTTAAAAAAAAAATCCCTGTGTCATCAAAGTCACCGGATAACTCTGCTGGATCACGGCAAAGTCTTCAATATCACTCAGATGGAGCTACAATTCAAAATCAATACTTTTTTTTTTTTTAACAGAAACACAAATCCAGGAGATAGACATTTTGACACAGTGCAAGCGGACCAATGAAGAGAGTCCAGAAATCATGAAGATATTGAGCTGAGATGTCACCTGAGTGTCAGTTCAACCCACATTACCATGTACACACATGACTATGCCTAAAGAACAGAAAGGTCAAGTTTCAGAGCGCGAAAGAGTATATAAAGAGAGTTCTGGAGAAAAAAAAACCCTCATGGCCAGATAAGAGGAAGTGGAACCTTCCCGAGAGTGCTGGAAAAAGGGAAGTGTGTAGAAAAACATCTATTATCTCACATGAGAAATACTGTATGTGGCATGGGCACATACAGCTGTTAACCAAATTCTCACTATTGATGGTGATATAAGCAGAAAATAACCCCAAATATATCTATTATACAAAACAGGGCTTCTACAAGGTTTCATAGCAAGGGTCCCCTTTAACTGTAAAATAAACAAAAACCGCAGGCCCCATTAGTACAGATTTATTTCATGAAAATTTCAACATTTACAACAATATTTTGGATATTTATTGGAGCCATAGAGCTTTCCATTTTTGAATGTTTCACCAACAGGATACATTAGGTTCAAGTTGACTTTTGATTATTTATTAATATTTGACAATTCAATGAACCAGCGAACTATGGGAACAATAAATATAATACATTCAATAATTTAAAAAAAAAAATAATTAGATCGTAATTTCCAGCTCTGTTACTAAATTAAAACATCACAGACCCCTGGCTATGCTTCTTGGACCCCAGTGGTCCCCGAAATTGGTTTGAGAACCAAAGACTGGCTTGATAACTCACTTGAAACCCACTGAGCTGCACGGGGCAGCTGTGGCTCAGGTGGTAGAGCAGATTTTCCACTAATTGTAGGGTTGGCGGTTTGATTCCCGGCCCATGTGACCCCACATGGGCAAGACACTAAACCCCAACTTGCTCCTGATGGCAAGTTGCAGCTCTACTACCATTGGTGTGTGAGTGTGAGTGTGAATGGGTGAATGAGACACAGTGTAAGGTGCTTTGGATAAAAGCACTATATAAGTGCAGACCATTTACCATTCCACTTCTTGAAGGCAAAACAACTGAAACAAGCAGGAAGTGAAAATAGCTGAATTACAGACCTTTTCCATAACGCTTATCCTGCACAGGGTCATGGGAGAGCCTAGAGCCTATCCCAGGGCACAAGGTGGGGCCACCCTGGACAGGGTGCCAACCCATCGCATCGCACACCCATTCACACACTATGGGCAATTTGGAAATCAGCCTACAATGCATATCTTTGTACTTGGGGAGTGGTCATCAACACAGATGACCTTTCCTAATAGTTTTAACTCACAGGATTGATTATACAAAATACCAGTTAAAACTGAATTGGCATTCTGCACTTTAACCTCATGTACCACAGTGCTGCTGAATTCTCGAATCGGATTGGTCAGAAGGTGTTGATTCAGCTTCTACAACAGCAGTTTCTTCTTCCAGTTGTATTAATGCACTTGCTCTTCGTATAATTGGACATAAAGCTGTAACTTTATAAATGGTAAATGGTCTGCACTTATATAGCACTTTTATCCAAAGCACTTTACACTGTGTCTCATTCACCCACTCACACACACACACACACACCAATGGTAGCAGAGCTGCCATGCAAGGCGCTAACTTGCCATTGGGAGCAAATTTGGGGTTCAGTGTCATGCCCAAGGACATTTCGGCACGTGGAGTCATATGGGCCAGGAATCGAACCCTACGATTAGTGGACAACCCGGCTCTACCATCTGAGCCACAGCTGCCTATAACTTTATGCCCATAACCGTAACGTAAAGCCGACCGCAACTTTACATTCCGGACATGGGAAAGTGTTCAGGGAAGACTAAAAGACTAGTTTACAATTTGTGGTTTATGTGTAACATGACAAGCTGTATGTTTTACATTATTAACTTCAACACAGAGAAAAAAAAGAGAAGAGAAGCTGGTGAGGGAATGACTCTTTATAGATGTTATAATGTAAGTAATAACAGGAACTAAACGTGTTTTGCAAATGGTCCACAACATTATAAGTAACTATACACTGATAAAAATTCGCTGCGGCGTAAGAAGAATGATAACCCTTCATGGACGTGCTGACCACCATGAAGAAGGGTTCCCTTTTGCATATTTAATCCGACGAGCTAACGAAACGGGTCAAAACAATAAACGTGCCATTTTTCCAAATGCATTGTAAAGATAATTGGGTGTGTTTATATTGTATTTTTAAGCTGCTGACATAATTCTTTATTCCTATCCTCTGTCTGCAGAACATGCCATATTTGTCATGTCACAGCAAACCAGCGACTACATTTCCCATCCTGCACTGCGGCCTACAAACATGGCCGCCATGGACTGCACTTCCCACACACGTTCACCTTCCCCGGAATTCATATCTCACACACACTCAATACTTCTCAAAGTCATGGTGTTCAAATAGTCTCTTGCGTGGAGTGAGTGAGAATTGCCGTCCATGGCGGCCATGTTTGTAGTCCGCAGTGCAGGATGGGAAATGTAGTCACTGGTTTGCTGCGATATGACAATATTGAGCAATGAAACAATTTAAAAACTACTCATTTAAAAACTTTTTTGTTTTATTACTGGCTTTGATGTAAAAAAAAAAAAAAAAAAAAAAAAAAAAATGAAATATACAAAGACAAAATGTTCATTCAAAGCTGTTAACCTTTGGAGATGGAAAATATAATTAAGACATTCAATGTTTTCAGCACTGCTAAAGCAATCACTTAGGAGTGGGTTTTTGTTTTTTTTTTGGAGTCTTTTTCAAATCAATGGATTCTAGTATGAAACAGGAGTAGAAACAATCTCGTTTCTCTGTATAACTCAGCAACTGGCGACCCTCAGATCTTCGTTCTCTCCTTATGAGATCACCTTCACAATAAAGCTTTATTTCACAATTGTATTCTTTGTGGTAAAAAAAAAAAAACTGTCCACCTGAGTACTTCATATTCTGCACATATTTTGTAAATGTACCCTTCTTAAAAGTGAAAGTTTTAATTCTGGCTTATTTTAATTCCTGGTTATATTATAGACTTATCGGATGAATGCAAAGGCTATTTTTTAAGGGAGTGGAATCTCAGTGAAATCTGAGTTTGAATACATTCTTTGCTATTATCTTATAATCTTGTATTATCTTATATTATATTGTAATGGTTTTATTGGTTATTGTCACTGGTGTATAGATGCAGTCACAGCTCCACCTGCTGTATGACACTCAACACTCCAATCAGCTAAAGCTGATCAATATCAGCCTACAAGGCGGCTGTGGATCAGGTGGTAGAGCGGGTTGTCCACTAATCGTAGGGTTGGGGGTTTGATTCCCGGCCCATGTGACTCCACATGTCGAAGTGTCCTTGGGCAAGACACTGAACCCCAAGTTGCTCCCTATGGCAAGTTAGCACCTTGCATGGCAGCTCTGCTACTATTGGTGTGTGTGTTTGTGAGTGTATGTGAATGGGTGAATGAGAACCAGTGTAAAGAGCTTTGGAGAAAAGCGCTATATAAGTGCAGACCATTTACCATTTACAAAGTATGCATCATGCACAACATGATAGTATCATGTCTGCTCAGAGTTCTCATTCACACTACCGATCAGACATTAAAACCACAGACAGGTGATGTGAATAGCATTGATTATCTTGTTACAATGGCACCTGTTATGAGGTGGGATATGTTAGGCAGCAAGTTCTTGAAGTTGATGTGTTGGAAGCAGAAAAAATGGTTAAAAATAAGGATCTGAGCGACTTTGACAAGGGCCAGATTGTGATGGCTAGATGACTGGGTCAGAGCATCTCCAAAATGGCAGGTCTTGTGGGGTGTTCAAAGTATGCAGTGGTTAGTACCTACCAAAAGTTGTCTAAGGAAGTACAATTGCTGAACAGGTGACAGGGTCATGGGCACCCAAGGCTCATTGATGTGCGAAGGCCCGTCTGGTCCAATCTCACAAAAGAGCTACTATAGCACACCTAAAAAAAAAAAGGTACACCATCTGACCTCAACAACTTTAGACCAGTTGTCCGAACGTCACATGTCATGAACGTACTGGAGAGACTGGTACTGGCCACACTTGGACCACAGGTGAAACATGCTCTAGACCCTCTTCAGTTTGCTTATGAGTGTGGAGGATGCTGTCATCTACCTGCTGCAACATGGCACTGTGAGAACCATGGGTTTTTTTTGTTTTGTTTTGTTTTGTTTTTTTGAGGGGGGGCGTTTCCAGTGCTTTTAATAGCATCCTAAATATAAACAAAGACCAAGGAGATGGTGATGGATTTTAGAAGGATGAGAACTGCGACCAAGCCCATAAACATCATGGGTGAGGAGGTTGGAATTGATGAGCACTACTAGGACTTGGGTGTCCACTTGAACAACAGACTGGACTGTAGGACCAACATTGACGCTGTGTACAAGAGGATGAACAGACTCTATTTTCTGAGGAAGCTCAGCTCTTTCAATGTATGCACCAAGATGCTGGAAATATTCTACAAATCTGTGGTCGTGAGCACCATCTAATATGCTGTGGTCTGCTGAGGGAAGCAGCATGAGTGTCAGAGATGCCAGCAGGATCGGTAAACTCATTAGCAAGTCCGAAACGATCAATGGACAAAACCTGGAGACATTTGAGCCAGCAAGGAATAGGAGGTCACTGAACAAACTGCTCTCCATCATGGACAATCCATCCCATCCCCTTCATGACACACTACAAAGACAGCAGAGCTCATTTTCCAGCAGAATCTGCCATAAAGAACGTTTTCGGAAATCATTCTTATCTTTCGTGATAACACCGTGCAACATCTCATCTCTTGCTGCGTATGGAGCTGCGTAGCTGCAGACCGGTCAGACTGCCCATGCTGACCGCTGTCCACCACTGAAAGTGCCTACAATGGACACGTGAGCATCAGAACTGCACCATGGAGCAATGGAAGAAGGTGGTCTGGTCTGATGAATCACGTTTTCTTTTATATCATGTGGACGGCTGGGTGCGCGTGTGTCACTTACCTGGAGAAGAGATGGCAGCAGGATGTACTATAGGAAGAAAGCAAGCTGGCAGAGGCAGTGTGATGCTCTGAGCAATGTTCTGCTAGGAAACCTTGGTCCTGGCATTCATGTGGATGTTACTTTGACACGTACCACCTACCTAAACATTACCACACCAAGTACACCCCTTCATGGCAACGGTACTCTGTAATGGTAGTGGTCTCTTTCAGCAGGATAATGCTCCCTGTCACACTGCAAAAATTGTTCAGGAACGGTTTGAAGAACATGACAAAACGTTCAAGGTGCTGACTCGGCTTCCAAATTTCCCAGAACTCAATCCGCTCGAACATCGCTGGGATGTGCTGGACAAAAAAAATCCATATCCAAAAGTCAGATCCATGGAGGCCTGACCTCACAACTTACAGGACTTACTCTAAAGTATCTGCTGCTAACGTCTTGGTACCAGATACCACAGCACACCTTCAGAGTTCTTGTGGAGTCCATGCCTTGACATTTAGAGCTGTTTTGGTGGCACAAGCGGGACCTACACAATATTAGGCAGGTGGTTTTAATGTTAAAGTTAATGTTTTGGCCATTGTCTTAAAGACATTTAGATAAAGGTTTATGTTTGAATTTTTTTCCTAATATTTAGTTCCCATAAATATATACTTTCCATCATACCGGTAGCTCATGGAGTGAATGTCTTCATTATTATTCTTAAATAGTATGAAACAGTAAAAATGAAAAGCATCCTTCTATACGCATGCCTGTACAAACTTTCTAAACGGCAGGTCTTTCTAAAAACCTAAAATAATTGAATTATATTTTATTTGTATATTGTTTGGCATAAAGAATGCCTTGTCATTCAAAAAGTTCCCCATTAATTCTTTAGTGTTTATAATAACCACTATTTTCTATAACTAGTAAGATACTTTTACTATTATACAATACAACTATTTGTTGTGATTCTGTTTTGTAATGAAAAGTAAGAAGAAACGGTGTTGTCAAATGCACAAATTCACCACTAGGGGGCGGCCTCTCCGTGCAGATTTACAACGCTATATAGTGCGGCGGACATTTATCGAATTATTGTCCAAAGAAGAATGCTGTTTTAAAGCTTAGGATTCGTTAAATAAACTATTTACACGCGTAAATATAGAGATCAATTGAAATCTTTGCAGAAGGTGTTGAAGCCGAGTCGATTTACTTGACATAACTACGCTGTCACAGAAAGCCTTTCTATCTTTAGAATCTGATTGGACAATAAACCCATCGATCAACCTGACTCGCTCTGCCATTGGTCCTTACTCGCCTTTCTGCGTGTGCTGTAGGCGTTTCAGACGCTCAGATTCCGAAACGAAGGAGAGACGAGAGAGGAGCTGAGACAAAATGGCTGATAGATTTTCAAGGTTCAACGAGGAACGTGATTTCCAGGTAAACACAACCAAAACGACGAGGATACAGAAGAAGATTTGTGCGCGGTGATACTTTTGCAGCGCCTATCATTCCTTTAAGCTTCTTTCTGTAGCGCTGTCTAGCTTGAGTGCTAGCTATTAGCTAACGTGTTTAGCAGGCTAAAAGAGCTTCGTAGCTAACACGCTAATGTTTTTATTGCATTGTTGATGAATAAATAGTAACTTAAATAGAAACTTCCCTTGCTTTTGCATTTAATGTTGTTGTTGATATTAATATGGATAGCTAGGTACTTAAGCAGCTCGCCTGACTTTAATACGCACCACTTATATAAAAGCGAGTCAGAATTGGATTTATTATGTTTAATAAACCGTGAATATGTTTGAACACGTAAATGTAAGACTGCTTGTAATAATAATACCAGCTCAGTGTTTATTCCCAGTTGTTTAAACTTGTTTAAAACAATATTTTGAAGCAAACAATACAATAAAATGCCGCTAGCTTGTAGGCTAATCCATACAACACGCCCTGGGGTTTGTCCTTTTGTTGTCGTCGCTTTTTTTTTTTTTTTCAGCAAGTAAGAAAACAAGTTCCATCTTAAATCATTTGTAATGTGCGATGTATTGTGATTGTAAGTGAACTCTCCACCCCCCCCAAAAAAAAACTTAGCTAGTAATAAAGCTAGCTGGAGCTGTGAATTAGTGGTGGGTCAGAATGACAGCCTGCAAGTTGTGTCGTTGTACAGTCTTTTCAGGGGAAAGTGGGTACTGCATGCTCAAACAGGAGCTAGAGGTCACTGGGTGACGTCATGAGGTCATTTGCATATTCATTAGGTCCTCGTGATCATTTGTATATCTGCACGCCGTTGTTAAGTGAAGGAGGAAGATTTATGAAGGTCAGTATAATGGAGATAAATAAGAACTTGTTCGTCTTTGGTTATAACTCGCCATGAATGAGCTATTTGTGTGGTGTTTTTAAATTGCCATACTTTCTATCAAGAATGCAAAGAAAATGAAGCTGTTAGTGAGGGGTTGGGAAATGAACACAGAGGAGACGGTTACAGATGGAATAACTCGTTTTTATCAATATCATTAAGAAGAGAGTTCAGACAACGTGCATGGGAGGGACAGACAGTGGTGGTCAGCGATTGTTTGTTGGGAACCGTGGTGTTTAGTGATTGGTCGTTGGGAACCGTGGTGTTTAGTGATTGGTCGTTGGGAACAATGGTGGTTAGTGATTGGTTGTTGGGAACAGTGGCGGTTAGTCGTTGGGAATGTTGGTGATTAGTGTTTGGTCATTTGGAGTGTTGGTGATTAGTGATTGTTCATTGGGGACATTGGTGATTGGTCATGGGGGACTTTAGTGATTGGTCATTGTGGTGATTGGTGATTGGTCATTGGGGACTTTAGTGATTGGTCATTGTGGTGACTGGTGATTGGTCATTGGGGACTTTAGTGATTGGTCATTGTGGTGATTGGTCATTGGGGACTTTAGTGATTGGTCATTGGGAATATTGGTGATTGTTCATTGGGGACTTTAGTGATTGGTCATTGGGAATGTTGGTGATTAGTGATTGGTCGTTGGAAACAGTGGTAATGGGTTGTTGGCTCGTGCAAGCGTAACTTATTGAGGCTTTGCACGCTGGTGGTGAGTGGACTGAGCCTGCTCCCTCATCTCATCTGTCCAGTGCTGTGAGCTGGAGATCCGTAACCAGTGCAGGACAGTCACTAATCAAAAAGTTGCTAGAATTGTCACTAGGCTCTTTTTTTTTTTTTTTTTTTTTTTTTATTTACTGTGGAATGAAGTCGCTAAAGGATCCTAAAAATTCACCAGACCCAGTGGCACAAAGTTGGCAGCTTGTATAATTTAAAGCTTGGTGCTGTTTTATATGCTGGACGCGTCTCTCTCGGCTTTCCCCGGTACAATGCCTCTCGTGTTCATGCTTTTGCATGGCCGATTTTCAAGTTCGTGCTTATAATGCTGACGCTGTCTTCCTTGTAGACGTGGAGCTTGTCTACAACCTATAAACCTGTTATGTTGAGATTTGTCAGTGTTTTAATGGCTCAAGGCTCTAGTGCTTGCTGTAAATAAAGTTAATTAAAAAGATCACCACTTCCTCTTCTGTATTAAAGTTGAGATATTTGGTTTGTGTCAGACGTCGTCACCTTGTGCGTGACAGAAAAGACTGGATGATTGTTGTTTTTTGTGTTTATTCTGCAGTGTATGTCGCTTGTTTAGCGGGCCACATGGTGACAAGTTTGTGAATTCAGCTTTTCAGCCACCTACCTCAGCGAGATTCCTCGATGAGATGCAGTTATCTGCAGACAGATGGTCTTTCATGGCCAACAAATGTTCACCTCGGTTCTTTGCAGAATGTGTTGGGTTGTCTAAATGCCCAGTTGTTGTTTTTCATTTCTCCCTGTGTGTCTCTAATGGAGGAAACAGATGCTCTTTTTCTGTGTAAATAATGTCCTTGGCTCTATGTTAATGGTGAAGTGTTGTTTGTCTTTTGGACATGTGGACATCCAGTGTTGATTTTTACTTAGGATTTTTGTTGAGCAATTTCTTGAGTTGCTATGTACTGCTTGAACCTTTTTATTTTCAAGTTTTAGCTTTGAGTAAAATAAAAAAATGTATTCGTCACGATCAGAGATACCGATTCAAATGTCTTTACTGTGTGCCTGCTGTCTGAATTTCAATGCCTATCAAAGCTGGTAGCTAGAATACCAATCAACCAGTCCACGTTTCTCACACCTGGGGGGGGGGAGTGTGTGTGCACGCATTTGTGCACATTTGCAATTCATATTTTGTTATTTATATCTCTGGTCCTTCCGACTCATTTCCAAAGCTTTGGTGATGTATCATCCTTTCAGTTTGCAGACGTGTGTGTTTGTGTGTGTGTTTTTGAGGATGACTGTGGGGTTTTTATTTGGGCAGCTCGTTTGGAATTTACTGGTTCATTTGGATGACCTCGTTTCCCAGGTCTCTATATTCAGTAGCGATGGATTTGGATATTGGAGTTCCTCAGGAAGAACGGTGGCCATGTTGACCTCTCTGCATCCTGCTCTGTGTGTGTGAGATCAGATCAACTGTTCTCTCTCTCTCTCTCTCTCTCTGACGTTGTGTAACAGCAATGTGTCAGTCAGCTACACAGACACACACATGCACATATTGAGACTCATTGAAGTTATAATTTGTCAGAACTCCTTTTTAGATCTGGTGGAAATGAGCTTCCTCTGGGATTCGTGGGTTTTTGTTTTTGTTTGTTTGTTTGTAGGGCTGCAACTAACAATTATTTTCATAATCTATTAGTTGACCGATTATTTTTTTTCGATGAATCAGATGGGTGGCAAACTTCCAGTACCACTTTTTTGTTTGTTTAAAATAAAATCCACAAACTGAGTGTTACAAATATATAATTGGACAAACAGTTGTGTAAAGTTTATAAGACTGAAAAGAACCCAATACACACACCAGAATATATATTGTTCATTTAGAACTTTTTTTTATAAAAGATAACATTGAAATAAACAGTAAAATGAAGAAAGACGTTGTCGGTGACTCTGGGTATCTGCTAAAGCTAGCGGCGTCACATTGCGTACGTATGACGTCATGCACCGTCGACTAGGAAGCGGCTTGTACTTCCGGGTAGTAAAATAATACCTTTCTAAAATCAATACACTGGACGGTGGAGTACACAGTGCATAGTGTAAGTGTATAGTACATCATTTGGGATACAACTTTAGTACTTACTCTCTGTGTGTTTTCAGAACAGAAGTAACGTAATGAGTAAACACACCCCATGCCGCTCAGCCCGACTAATCGATAACGAGATTCGTTGACAACTATTTTCATCATCGATTATTATCGATTTTATCGATTAGTTGTTGCAGCTCTACTTCAAACATTGTGTAAATTGAAGGCTATGAAAAAGGTATTAAATGTATCTATGTGGGCTATGCTATACATTGTGCAGAGGATAAAAAAAAAATTAACATTATATTTTGGAGAAAAAAAACCCAACCGATTGTCCACGAGCTTTAAAGCAGAAGTTAAATCACTAGATTAAAAATGCTATAAAAAAAAAAAAGCACAAACTGATAAAATATTTTAGGGTGCCAATATTAATGGAAGGCAATGTGGATGCATCAAAAAAAGATGGTTTGTGCGATGTCAGACAGAAGTTTATTGAAGTTCATATACAGTGTGATACAAACCAGGAGCAAAGGAAACCCACATTACCAAATACAACACGCTATATTTTTGTCGATCTTAAAGCTGCAGACATCACGTATGCTGACGGATATTTACATCCATCCGCCATCGCAATACTTGGAACTTATTAGTGATTCCCGATACCGTCGTCCTAACGAGTTGTCTAACTACAGAAACGTCGAGAAGCGAAGATGCCTTTCAAATGAATTTCGTTTCTAGGTGTAAAACTAATCACTATATTGAGATGTCCCGCCCCCCACATTTCGATTCTGGCACAACTTTTACGCCAGCTGACGCTCCTGATACTGCCCTCCCCATTTTCCATGCTTGACACTGGCACTGAGAGTGTGCTGACTCGTGCAACCCTTCAATGTCTAGGGTTGGTGTCCTGGCTGGGAATCGAACCCACGCTGCGGCTGTGAGAGCGCCGTGTGCTGAACGGTTAATCAACCCATAATTCGCCTTTGCTTTTAAAACTGCATAAATTCTCTCGGGGGCCGAAAATCTCTCGGAAACATCTGAACTCACCATCCTCCTCTCCAGCGACGGTTAGGGCAGAGATTTGGCAGGAGCTTCGAGGACATTTTTAAAGACCTTTTTAAAGAGAGTTCGCTTCTGTGCAATGGTAAGTAGTGATGAAGTTGTAAGTGTAGTTACATTTTAATAAAGTACTGCAAGTGTTAACCTATTCTATTCTATTGTTCCTATTCTAAAGAAGGTACCCTGTAAAGCGGCTTCAGAGACCGCTGCGAATACGGGCGGCGACCGGATATGACATCATGCAACATGGTGGTGTTTGTTTAAAAAAAAAAGTTTTATTAATTTATTTTTGATCCACACATCATGGATTCCGACGCGCAGTGTTATTGTTGCGACGTCGACGAAAGATGTGTTGTATAAAATGGGAAATTTTCCAAAGAGGTCACGCCGTGATGTGTCGACCTTGTATCGGCCGCACAGCTTCACGTGATACGAATTGGAAACGACGCAAAATGCAAAATTTCTTCGCACGAAGCTTGCGTTTCCAGTCCCCAGCATTCGCGTGTGCGTGAATGGAAATTTCACATGCTGAAAGTGTAGTATGAGTGCCCCTTAAGAGCGCATAAGAGGTAGATGAGCTTTCTCCCCACCTCTGTTGGTTTAGAAATACAATGGTGGAAATAAGGTGTTGAAGAATACCAGTTTGAGCTAATGGTTAATAATAAAAATAGAGCTGCAACAACTAATCGATAAAATTGATGATAATCGATTATGAAAATCGTTGTCAGTAAATCTCATTCTCGATTAGTTCGTCTGCGCACGGTACACTTACTTACTGTTACTTCTGTTCTGAAAACATGCTTCGGAGAGTAAATACTAAAGTTGTGTCCTAAATGACGTACTACACACTTACACTATGTACTATGTACTCTACCGGCTAGTGCAGTGTTTCTGCGGACCCCTAGTGGTCAGTGCTGTATTTGCAGCATTTAAAAATGTTTAAATATTATATAATATTTTTTTTGTTAAATGTATCAAAATACATTCAAATATTTGAATTATTATATTTAATTATATTCAAATGTTTTAAAATTAATCAATTTGGTTATTCGCGTGCATTCACAAATCACGTTAGCTGAACTGTTTATTGATGGATTTATTTTAAATTTATTTACAGATGAAATGATAATTTGCAAAATCCTATGCGTGGTAGACAAGTTCAAGTGTCGCGTTGATAGATAAAATAAACCATAGATCATTCAGAGAGTCAAATTAAATGTCACCAACAATAAAATGTAATTGAACCTGGTATTTGAACCAAATTCCCTGGGGAATGACAGGTTCTACCAATCAACCAGGGATCGCTAGGATTGTAGAATTCTGTGCTTTTTGTTCATCCATAAAAAGTTTATATATGTGTGTATATATATGTATGTGTGTGTATGTATTACTTTATATAGATGCAAACTACAGTCCTAAATGAATAATATATATTCTGGTGTGTGTATTGGGTTCTTTTCAGTCTTATATAATTGGACTAACAGTTGTGTAAAGTTTATATTTGTAACACTCAGTTTGTGGATTTTATTTTAAATAAATGAAAATATGGTACTGAAAGTTTGCCCCCCCCCATTAATCAATTAATCTAAAAAAAAAAAATCAACCAACTAATTGATTATGAAAATAATAGTTAGTTGCAGCCCTAAATAATAGTAATAATAACAAACTTTTTTTTAAATTATTTGATTAATCTTGACATTTGAGATAGCTATGATAAAATTGAAATGCTGCGTAAGTAGGCAGACCTTTTGTTGGTCAGGATGAAACCCGACGCCGATGATGTTCTCGTGCCGAACAGATGGTTTGTTTTCTGTTGTTCGCCACGGCCGGACGGAACGACCGATATTCGATCGTCTCTGTAACGTACCATTAGATAGAGCTTTTTGTTCATCAGCTGTGAAAGCGCAGTTAAGTTAATGGGTGTGTTAAAATCGCACGGTGTTAATCGCAGTGAGTAACTGCAGTCTGGATAGCACTCTGAGTAATCATAATGGCAATCATAAAGGTTTTCATTCCAACCAAGCAGGAGGCACACCTGATTCCACCTGTTTAATCAGTTGATCTTGGCTATCAGTAGATTCACGTGTGGCTTCTGCTTGGTTGGAATGAAAACCTGCACCCACACCGGCCTTTTCCGGATAAGATTGCCCACCCCTGGCTAGGCCATCTTTATGTAGAGCAACAATTCTTTTTTTTTCAGATCCTCAGAGAGTTCTTTGCCATGAGGTGCCATGT
>JANDJT010000102.1:3179578-3201975 GCA_024331685.1 Stegophilus panzeri | reverse complement strand
CTCACCATCTTGCCTGTGTGTGTGTATGTGTATATATAAATATATATATATATATATAATGTATATATGTGTGTGTGTGGGTGTGTGTGTGTGGGTGTGCGCACGTATATATAAATAAACACCCTGCCAACTCTTCTCCCCTCTCCTGCAAAGCATGCTGGTCATTGACTCTCAGACTGGCAAATCTCGAGTTTTAAGCAGTGTGAAAACGTTGTGTAAAATGCCTGGATAATGTCGTCAGGGTGAAGCTCATGCTGCTTTAAACTTGAGTATGTTTCGCACATGTCTGTCTGCTGTACAGTAATGCAGAACACATAGGATTCAGTGTCTTTCTCAGTCACACGCATTAACAAACCATGATCCGCATGATGGATGGGGGAACGGGGGAAGCAGGGTGGCAAGGTCCTCAATCGGTTTGGTGATTTGATCTAAAAGTAGAACAGGAGGGAGAAATATTAATATAATAATAATAATAATAATAATAATAATAATAATAGATTTATTTATTTTTTAGGATGAGAGTTTTTTTTTTTTCTTTTTAATAAAAATTAATAGGGATGCATTGATTTCTGATGCGCTGGTATCAGGTATAGGTCTGATACCGTGCTTGAATGATATCATATGATGTGTGCTGAGGAGATACGTTGTCGTACTTAAAAACACACTCCAGGATATGACATCTGGGTGTATTTCACGATTTAATGTTAGCATTTAAAAGCAAAGCAGACTACAGACTGTGCTCTGAGAAAATACCAAGAGAAACGGCAGCATTTTTCCTGCAAGTAACTTGATAAAACATAAAACTCGTCATGCAGCAGCCAATCAAAGACGTCTACACGCTACGCTAGGTGAGTGGGAAATATGTTCTTGATGTTCAGCTGCTGTCAGACACTGGCAATGAAGGGGTGTACAAAGGTACACTCCCATCACGCTCGGATTCGGTTCGATTCTCAGATAATTGGAACGAAGGAAAATTTTTTCATAATAAATACAAAACAATGCGCATTTTTGTCTGTAGAAAACTTAAGTAAATTTTTTTAAAATACTACAAACACAGGTTTAATATTGTAAACAAAATGTACTACAGGCTCACTGCATCTTGAAAATAAGTAAATGAATAAATGTATAAATTCTCTCAAATTTTGATGGAATAATCAACGTGTCAGTGAGATCTGTAGCAGAAATAGAGCTCCAAAGTCGGCTAAAATGGCTTATTTCCACGGCGTCTTTGTCACAATGTACAGTCACGTTTTGTAGCGTTACACCCCTAGTGAAAACAAAAAGTATTTTTTTAAAAAATATTTTTTACATACAGCTGTACAGACGTGTTTTTGTGTAGAGAAACGAAACCCTCTCTCTTCTCAGCTGTAAGACTACTCGATCTAACCTAACAAATATAGTTGAAGCGAATGCACTTCATTTAAAATCAGCTAGCTACCGTTATAATGAATGAGCCTAATAGATTAAGTCTGTGCCCTTCCATGGCCACTATTTAAACCGGGGGAACGTAAATAAAATGTTACATTTTTGGATTGATTGGTTGATTGATTAATACTAAGTAGATTACTCATTTTGGTATCAGTACCAAAAACATGTACTGGTTCCTGTCTGAACACAGTCGGGGGGGGATGGTATCAGTGCATCTCTATTATTTAACTTCTATCATCAGAAATCCAGCTGAAACCTGGGCTAGTGTTTCTGGGATCAGCTGCAGTATAATAATTAAGGTGGAGAAAGATGCCAGGGGATGGTGAGAGTGCTTTTCCATGGTAATCACCCAGAGCCTCTGCTCCTGAACCCCTTAAACCCCCAAGCCCTAACAGTTCACCCCTTGACCCCTGACCCCTCTCTGTGTTCCTCAATCTTCCTGCTTAACCAATTGGTGTTTCTTTTTTGCAGCGTTATGATCCTGGCCATGTTGTGCTGATGGTAAACTTAGTGGTAAATGTTATTTTTCCCCTGATTGAAATTGGTTATTTTTGTTGTTTTCTTTTTTTTTTCTTTTTTGTTTTTAATTATATCCCTTGATATTTTGTTTTGCTTTTAATTTAATGTTAACCCTCCCATCAGAGCACATGTATTTAATAAGCTTCAATTGTTTCTACCTCTCTATTAGTTGTCTTTCTTGCTGCCTGTGTATCAGTGAAATTGACATCACTCTTCCTGAGCATTTCTCATCTTGTTTGTTTTCAGTTTTTTTGTTTTTTTTTGTGTGCGTGTGTGTGAGATTAAAAACTTCCCCTTTTTTAAATTTCAATTCACATTCTTCACCGGAACGCATAATGAAGCGAGATGATGCTACTGTTACACCAGAAAATACTGAAAATAATTGAGCACTTTAAGATCATTTAGCTTTGGCTAAATTTTGATTTGGGACTCCTTCCTACTTCTATAGCAAGTCTGATTTACAGGGTCAAATCGATTTGTATTTTCACTGGAGGATCAGTAATGAATGCTCCAAATTGTTCATATATATAATATAAAAAAGTGTGCTCAATTCCTAGTTGTTAGAAGCTCTGTGTGCTCCAGAAATCTTGCTCATTTAGTTAAATTAGCACATTATTATTATTATTTTTTTAATGGGATTGCTTCAGCCCAAGGGTGTAAACTGACCCAGCATATAAAATTAAAAACCAATTATCTTTAATGACATAAAAAAAGGAGGAAGGGTTTTTTTAAAAAAAAAAAAAAAAAACTGAAACCAAACCACATGACTGATTTGAGTCTCTAATTGAATGTGACGTGGTGCCAGCCTTCGCAGCAGCAGTTTAGTATGACTTCTGTTATTTTGCCTTTGTCTTATTTGAAACCGCCCCCTCCCTGTTTGTGTCTGTCTATCTGTTTATCTGTCTATCTGTCAGTCTCCCCTATCCCCTTAACCCATTCCCACTCTCTCAGGTAAGTACACCTCCCAAAAACCTGCACTGTCACCATGGCAGCGTCTGGCCTGTGACATCTCACTGCTGCTGTAGCTCAGTGCTTGTGTCATTCTTTCATTTCTGTCTTTCCTCTCTCTCTCTATTCTGCTTTGTTTGGCTGGTTATGAGTGGATTAAGCAATTATGTGTCAGTTTCCGAGTAGTTTTGATTGTCTTTATATTTTTTTTTTCTTTTGATTCGTCCTGGTTTTGTTCCTTTTTTTCCTGAAGTTAATTATTATTTGACCTAGCTCTTTTCACAGCTTGTGTTCTAATACATATGGCCAGATAAACCTAGCATTAAGACTTAACTTTTTTTGGCATTACTGAAGGCATTTACGCATACCTTTTTTTTTTTTTTTTTTTTTTATAATGAGCTGTTCAGAAATTGCCCGGTGCTAATATTTGAATTGGATGTCATTCCAGATTTAACCTCTTACGCGTTTTGTATAGGAGCTTCACATTTTAAGATTGGACTACCCTGCTAAGAGTTTATCACTTAAAATACACCACTCCTTTTCACCACTCCCCCCCCCATTAAAATTAAAATGCGTAGGTGTATTGAACGCTCTGATTACCTGACGCTGTCGCTTGTCTCTCTTAATTAAGAAACTATGTAGAAACTAGAAATGTCTAAATGCCGCTCCTCCCATGGTGGAACTATATGTTAATCCTCTGTGGGGTTTGGTGTTCAGGGTTGCCACAATGCTTTTCAGACAATCTCCAGGTCTCCTGAGAAATAGGAACGTGGCGTATCATCATATGTTATTGCAGACTGCAGAGAAAATAAGCATCAGCGAGATGGATCACCCTCAATGCTATGGGGACACTGCGACAAATGTGATCCGGTCAATATCAGCCTTCGTCTCCCATCTTCCTTCTCGTAGCTTCAGCAGTGGTGTGCTTTAAATGTCCTTGCATTTGTTGGGGGGGGGGGTCGTGCTCCATTAAGTGTAAAATGGTGCATACGATACTATCCTATCCCATACTATCAGACCCAGTGTTAGTTACATCGCGGCACCATTTACTGCAGAATGCCGCACATAAAGCTGTGAGAATGGCTAGTATATGGTTCACTGTAGCTTTCTGATCTCTTGCACTTTGAAGGCAGTCTTTCTAACCCAGCACCCTGTGCTCTAAGCAGGCTGTCCCACTCTCGCTTCGTTTAAGGCCCCGTTCAGAATCTAACATCTGCTCTCTCTGTCTCTCTCTCTTTCTCTCCCACTATGTATTTCTCCTTCCTCACATCACAGGACGCACGGACCCTGTACCCATCATCGTCAAATATGATGTCATGGGGATGGGACGCATGGAAATGGAGGTGAGAGAATTTGTGCATCGGTGTGACTTTGTGAACTACTTTCTCTCTTCCGAACCACCCGTATGTTTATGTATCAGCTTGACCTCTGTGTCTTGGTGACAGCTGGACTATGCCGAAGATGCAACAGAGAAGCGGCGAGTATTGGAGGTGGAGAAAGAGGACACAGAGGAGTTGCGGCAAAAATACAAGGTGACACTTGGGTGGAGAGTAGGGATGGGCGATATAGACTTAAAACTATATCATGATATTTCATGGTGGTTTTTTTTTTTTTTTTTTTTGTGCGGTAACGCTGTAAATGACGATATGAAAATAGAGACGTTCGACACGGTCACTGACACTTGGGGTGGTGGAACAAATTTGATGTTTTCCACCGTTTGTTGCTACGGTTTTTGAGATCTTCTGTATCCAAACCACTTCGAAATTACTTCTTCATCGTCTACGATGGGAACTCCGCCTTCCACCATGCTTGTTCTCGTCTTACGCGTGAGGTGCCCAGGTCGCGGCGCGTAAACACGTCATTAACTATATTGCCAAAATCACGGGATGCCAAATTCTTATCAAGGGGAGGAAGTCTACCGGTATATCATGAACGATACGATTTGGCTCAGCCCAAGATGAGACAACTTGGTTTGTAGCGTTTACACCCTCTAGGGTAAAAAAAAAATTATAATAATTTAACAGACATTCTCTCTCTCTCTCTCTAGCTAAATAGTCCCACCCAGGTTTCCCTGTACTGTTTTGGAGAATCCTACTAGCGTTGATCTTTTTCATATCTTCCACACAGACATGTTTACACAAAATAAATTTCATCGATGTGCCATCATCTTGTTCATGCGTGTACAACGTGTTTTTTCAGGATTACGCAGAGAAAGAGAAAGCTATTGCCAAGGCGTTGGAAGACCTGAGAGCTAACTTTTACTGCGAGTTATGTGACAAGCAGTATCAGAAACACCAGGAGTTTGACAATCACATCAACTCTTACGACCATGCGCACAAACAGGTGAGAGAAATCATTTACACGTCACTATTCGTAATGATCTTTTATGGACAATTTGCTCTGTTTATACAATGTTTATTAAGGTTTTTGTAGGCAAGTTTATCATCAATCCCCGGTACCTAAAACTGAATCACTTCTGTGATCGGCAATGATTTTCTCTTTCACACTTATTAACGGTTTCAGCTGTGGTGTGAGAGGTTAGATTCGACGGACCTTTTTACTCCTGTTGCTTGTGTTTGGTTTTTCCCCCACACAGAGGCTGAAAGAGCTGAAGCAGAGGGAATTTGCCCGGAACGTGTCTTCACGTTCCCGCAAGGGTGGAAGAAAGCAGGAAAAGATGCTGCGGCGTATATACGAGCTGGCGGAGCAGAGGAAGCAGCAGGACTGGTGAGAGAAATGGCCACTGCTGTCCTCTCGTGGCTCTAAGATGATACTACAACACGCTGGAATGCAGTTTAGCATGATGTACTCTGAATGGTTCGGTTAAAAGTGCTTAAAAAGTCATTTTAATTAATGTATGTAGTATAGAGTACCGCGTGCGAATCTTCCATTCGTTATCAGTAATTATGAATTATTGATGTGGCTCATTCTGAAATAGCCCACCCCCGTCTTTCCATCTTTTTCTGTAGTGTTGCTGGTAGCGGACCAATGTTCAAGCAAACCACCGTAGCAGTCGATGGAGAAGAAGGTGGCTTCTCAAGCATTGATGGTGTTCCTATGACCCCAGATGTTGTGACAGAGGATTCTTCAGGAGAGGATAAGGGAAATTCTGGTAGTTTCGGTCAAAGCTCCCCAAAACCGGGACCGACTATCAGTTTCTCCCTTCGCAAGAACACTTCCTCACCCACACCAAGTGGAGGATCCCACACCCCCAAAGTGAGCGTGTCCTTCTCCTTTGCTAAGAAAGCACCTGTTAAACTAGAGACAGCTGCTGCTGTGTTTGCAGACCATGGAGAGGAAGCGATGGAAGGAGAAGAGGGCCAGGAAGAAGCAGTTGAGAAGATGGTAGGGGAGGAAGAAGGTACAGCATCCAGCACTGACAGCACACAGAGCACATCAGGTGGCATGAGTGGAGGGGATGAACAGCCACAGTCTGATGATGGGGGAACCCTGGCTTCCACCCTTAACAAGCTGAAGATGATGATGAAGAAGGAGGAAGGTTACTCTGGGCAGGAACCGCAATATTATCACTATATGCCTCCTGCACACTGTCGGGTAAAACCTCATTTCCAGTTTCTGCTCTTCATGAAGGCCTCTGACCAGTGTGCTAGTCGGGAGGAAGAAGAGGATGGGGAGGAAGAGCAGAAAGCAGTACAAGCGGAAGGAGATCCGGGACAGAAAGAGTCTAAAGACGATGATTGCAAATCAGATAAGGACACTGTGAAAGATCCTGTAAAGGAGCCGAGTACAAATTCGACTTCATCACCCAAAGCAGAAACAGAAGTAGTATCAGATAGCACCCCAGCAATAGAGAGCAATGCAGATTCCTCAAGCACTGTTTCCCAATCAACTGAAGCTAAGCAAGGGTCATCTGAACCTCAAGACTCTGGCCCTCGCATGCCAACAGGACCCTTTTTTCCTGTTTTGAGTAAGGATGAGAGCACTAACTTACAGTGGCCCTCTGAGCTCCTGGAGTTCACTAAGGCCCAGCCTTCGCTATCCTACAGTTGCAACCCTCTTTATTTTGATTTTAAGCTGTCCCGGAATAAAGGCAACAGAGGGGGTAAGGCAAACAAAGCTGGTAAACCAGGTAATGCTGATGGTGGAGAGGGATTAAAGCCAGAAGATACGACTGGCAATGCAGCCACAAGTAAAGAAACTAGCACAGTACCACCACCACCAGTTGTCAACACTGACAAAAAAGATGACTGTTCCTTAAAGGAAAAGACTGCAGAGGATGAGAACAAAGACAAGAAACTAGAAAACTCTGAAGATGGAGTTGGAGGATCCAAGAAAAAGAAGAAGAAGAAGAAGAAACACAAGAAGTCAAGCAAGAGAACCAAACGAAAAGAGAAAGTGGAGGGGGAGATGGAGACGGATACACCAGGGGAGAAGACCAAAAAGAAAAAGAAACACAAACGAAAGAAAAACAAAAATAAAGTGCGTGCTGAGGAAGATGAGAAAGCAGGAGAAAGTAAAGAACAGAAAGACACAGATGACAAAGGCGGAACCAATTCCTCTGCACAGCCTACAGGAGGGACTTTGACGTCAGATGGAGGGAAGAGAAAACGGCTCCATAAAGAAGTTTCGCAAAGGACAGTCCCTCAAGAGGCCAGCACAGGAAAGCCCAACTCTTCAGAAGAGCACAGTGGTACAAAACGTCCCAAACCTGACCCAAGCACATCAATGGCGACTTGCTCTGCTTCTGCCCAGAAGAGCCCTGTGGGCGGTCGACCGCCAACGAGTGAAAGTGACGAAGACGGAGGCTCAGCATCTCAGCGCTCACGCCGTCCTCACCGTCACACTACCCCTCCACGTGAACGGCGTCACCACAGCGAGGACTCTGGACAGTCAGGTCGCTCACGTAGTCGTTCCTCGCACAGAGGAGATCGTAATCATCGGCGTACTAGAGGTCAAACATCTCGTAGTCGGTCATATTCAAGTAGCTCTGAGCATTCCTCAGCCGGAAGCAGTGCTTATAGTCGCCGCAGCCACAGCTACTCGGACAGCTATAGTGACTACAGCGATGGAGAGCATCACCGCAGGAGAAAAAGACGGTCTTCAGACTCTGAATATGAGAGGAGAGGTGGTGGGCGGTCACACAGACGGCATTACTCCTCCTCGTCTTCAGAAGAAGAGTCTCGCTCGCGTTCACGCTCGCGCAGCAGCAGAAAGCACCATAGACGGAGGCGTCATCGCAGCAGCAGCCGCAGTTACAGTCGTAGCAGCAGGAGCAGCAGTGCGCGCTCATACCGACACAGCAGCTACAGCCGCAGCCGCAGCTCTGCCAGTCGCTCGTCCAGCTCCACCAAAGGCTCGACTCACCGGCACGGTCACAACCGACGGGCTGACAGTTCTTCAAATCGACGCGATTTTAATCGCTCTCGTATCTACCGATCACAGTCTCCGAGGTCTTCCTCGTCCCGTGCGCAGCCACGAAGCAGCAACTCGACACAAGCAACTAAAGGAAGTGGGGGAGGAGGAGGCACTTCAGAGCATCGGAACTCACTCACAGCACGACAGCTTCTCGAAAAAGTCCAGTCTCGGAAGGGCAGTGAAGATTCTGGAACTGGAAGCAAACCAGGCACCAAAATTAAGGACCCTCCACAGGGCTACTTTGGGCCCAGACTCCCCCCTGTACTTGGAAACAAGAATATGTTGCCCCTGTTTGGTAAGCTGCAAGCAGGGAAGAAACCTCCATTACTTTCTGTACTGCGAACGGATGATGGAGAAAAGTCAGGGTTTGGAAAGGGTTCTGATCCAAGTAATGAGGTGATTCTCGTAGAGCCCATCCGTGAGTTTCCTCCTCCACCCCCACCACCACCTCCACCAGTCCAACAACAGCAGCAGCAACAGGTGGAGGAGCCTATCTCAAATACTGTGGTCTTAGATGAGTCCAGAAACCAAGCCTCAGAACCCCACGTTCTCCATGACTCACGGTCAATGTTTGAGCAGGATTCAGCTAAGATTATGCCTGCATACCAAAGTGAGTCTGGACAAGACCCCAACAACCCAATGATGGATGGATGTATTCTGGGATCTGACATGGGCCAGCAAACAGCCATGCACGCCTATGCAGGCTACCCAATGCCCAATATGGAGGAGGAGGAAATGGGCATGGAGGCTGAAGAGGATGGCTTGGCACCACTGGAGAGCCAGCCAATCACATTTACCCCAGAGGAGATGGAGAAATACAGTAAGCTACAACAAGCAGCGCAGCAACACATCCAGCAGCAGCTTCTAGCGAAACAAGTGAAGGCTTTCCCGTCAGCTGCGGCCGCTGCAGCAGCAGCCAACTTAGCAGCTGCTGCCAGCCTTGCCCCTGCGCCACCTCCACCACCTGCTGCTCTACAACCAATCCACATACAGCAGCCTGCTGTGTCTGCTTCGGCCACATCCATTACAACGGTGCAACATGCTATACTGCAGCATCATGCAGCTGCCACGGCAATGGGCATCCACCATCACACTCCACACCACGCCCATCCTGCTCATGCTCAGCTCGCCCAAGTACACCATATTCCCCAACACCATTTTACCCCTATTTCTTTGTCACCATTGGGCCATACATTAGGCCACACTTTGGGCCACTCGTTAGGGCACACCGGCCTGATCCCAGCCCACCATTCTGCTTTTCTCCACGGGCAGCCAATCCACATAATCCCAGCATCTGCGCTCCACCATGCCCCATTAGCTTTGCATCATGTCCACCATGCAGCCCTTTACCCTACTCTCTTTGCACCGCGTCCAGCCTCCGCAGCTGCAGCAGCAGCTCTGCAGCTCCACCCTCTTCTTCACCCTATTTTCTCAGGGCAAGACCTTCAGCACCCTCCTAACCATGGCTCCTGAGATGAAGCCTGTTCTTTCTCCACAAAGAGTACAAAAAGTCCTTCTGTAAGGAGTGTGAGAGGGTAGCCTTGCTTCTGGGTATCAGCCCTCTTTCCATCAATGGTTGCCTCTCAAATGTAACATCAGTCGGACAGGTCAAAGGACAATAGAAAAATAAATGAGAGGAAATCCTTTCTTCTTTATAATGAAAAATGTGAAAAACAAAAAGTTATGACGAAGAAAAGCTGGGTAACATGCTCCCAAAAACCAGATAGTTTCCCCAACAATTACATATTTGAGGATTTGTTACAAGATTTGTTCTTGTCTCTTTTTAATCAGCTGTTAAGCCCACCACTGGAGAATTAAATTATGTTTTGGTAATAGTCTGTTAAACTACAAATTGTTTTGATGGTCTATAACTAACCCTGCAGCCAGACAGACTTACCGTGGACAGTAACGGTGCAGGCATATATAAAAAATAATCAAGAATTATTGTAAAAATATTTTCTCCCCCAAGTGAAGAACCAAAACATGAACAAGGATTATGTGAGAGGGATTGAAGCCATATTTCGTACCTAATGCAACGTTAAACGGTTTGTGATAAAATCAGTGATGAAAATGAAGAAAAACCGAACACAACCGAGGCGCTTAACAGAACCTTGATGTCGGATGATGTCGGCGTTCATTCTGTTACACTGTCATGGGTTGCCCCTACACTCTGATGGACCGAAGTTGCACTGAAAAATGGACGTCGAGATGCTGCTTTTGCATCATATAAGAACTGTTTTGATTGTAGTATTCTGCAATAATTTTATTTTTTATTTGATTTTAAATTATTTTCCAGGTTGTTGGTTTTTTTGAGCTTTTTCTTTGTGTAATTAATTCTTTGTAAATAGTCATCAAAGTATTGTAAAATAAAGACTCCTTTGTAACTGTTTAAAATTAGTACAAAAAAAAAAAAGAATGGGGGGAGGAGAGAACCCTAAATACAGGGCAGGAAAACCGATATGATCAGGGCTGGTACAATAGAGCGTGAACCTGCTGTAACTGGAGTGGTCATTGGGGGAGTCTGTGATGTAGATGGACTGGGTGGGGGGGGGTTGTGGTTGCTGCATAATAAATTGAGTAAATGGAAGCAACAATATTTACTTTTTTATTCTTTGTTGATGTGTCAGAAAATAAAGCATTTTGAGACCTAAATGGCTACAGTCTGGGTTCTTCGGACATTTTGTATGTATTGTATTCATCAATGAGGTGTAGGACCGTTTTAGTTTATCCGTTTTTAGTTATCTTCAGTAACTGATTTTATCCCGGGAACACTGGGCCTGAGGCGGGAATACACCTTGAATAGGACACCAGTTAGCATGCGCTACACATTCAGACCTATGGGCAGTTTGTGTGGTGGGAGGACATCCAAGTGGACATCAGGAGAACATGAGCTCCACACACAATAAGGAGCTGAGCTCAGAACCGTTGATGCCACCCACGGAAGCAACCAAAATCATGTGATCTATTGATTACAGAGCCCATGCACAATGCTAAGCATCAGTTTAAGTGGTGTAACGTTTTGCTCCCGTTTACTCTAGACACGATTCTCACCTCATTGTCAATCAGTACAGGCTTCTCTTATCAAAATAAAAAATAACCTGATGCTCATATAAGTCCTTTCCACATTTGGTAGTATGTCCGTGGAAGAGTAATGAATTATGATGCTATCCAGAGTCACCCAGAAGAAGATGGGTTCCCTTTTGAGTCTGGTTGCTCTCGTGTCGACTGAGGAACTTTTTCCCTCACTACTGACTTGCTTGTTAGGGATCTAAATCTAAATGTGTATTTCTGTAAAGCTGCTTTGGATAATGCTAATGTAATGTGTCGTAGAGGAGAATTTGCATCGTTTTCATCCTCATCATGGCATTTAGTGAAACCTTATGCCCTGTGGGTGGGGGCGGGATCATTCTGGAAGAGAAGGAGATAGAAACACTTGATCGTCGGATAAAGGTGATCAGTCGGTATCAATTTGTGGTGACTTTCCTTTTAGAGACAAGTAGAGCCAGCAAAAGTAAATGGCACCAAAGCGTAACAGGTATCGTAGGAATAAACACATTCTCTTTGTGTTCACAACACATGAAAGATGACATCTGACCATATCACACTTCTTTTTTAATTTTATTTTGGTACATCTGGGTAGACCACTGCCGGTTTTTGGCATTATTGAAAATGAGCTTTCGGCCTTTGAGGTGTTTTATGTGCTGCAAACCAGACCGTTAGCTTTCACCAGTAAGTGTAACCAAGAACGTCCTACTTTCACAGAAAGAGTGGTTCTGACCGAAGACCTTAAAGCAAACACATTATCTTCTTTACTCGCATCTGGTTCAAGCTAACGTCTAGCAACTTTTAAAGCCCGGATTCCCTGAACAGAACTTTGTCTTTCTTCAGTCCAGTGATTTGTCTTGCTGTGGAAAAAGCTTAGTGTGTTACAATCGATTTCAGTGTTGGTTCAGACTTTGACGATGCCGCTCGGTCGGTCCGAGCACAGGAAAGCCCACTGACCACTGATCTCTGGATCGTTGCATAGCGTAAGGTGTCTGCTGTTGTAGATAGCACGATGTTGGTGCGTCATGTCGGCAATCTTCAGAGATTACTATCTTCAGTCTGCAGTCGGTTATACCTGTCTTTAGGTAGGTTTCCTTGCTTCAACCAGACCCAGTGTACTGTAGACCCTCTCTACCTTGTCCTTTATTGCATGTGGAGGTATTACCATGGGCTGCTTCAGGGTTAATCTCAGCCCCATGGAGAGGACACATAACACAAGTCAAGTTCGTTAATTTACTTTCTTTGACACTCTGTGATTTGTTGACCAGCTTTTTGTCAGTATGTTTAAGGATTTTTGCACTTATGGCATATTGACCTATTTTCTTTATTTCAACGAACCAGCAGTATTGGCTTCAGCCACCAGGTGGCACTGTTTAAACTTTCACAAAGTAACTGGAGCTTGTTTACTCCACAGTATACCCAAGTTTGATATAGGATTGCACGGTGTAGATGGAAATACTCAAACGTTTGAACGCACGAGACTAAATGTACATTTTTCAACTTGTTAGCTATTTTGCTAAAAGCTTCTGACTGTAATTTGTTTCTAAGACAAATATAAGGAATCGTGATGTTAATGCTATTGCAAACGTGTACATTTATTTCTTCATCAAAATGTATTTTCTTTTACTTTAACTGTTTCTCCAAAAACAGGGTTTTCATTTAGAATTCGAGAGAAGCAGTGAAGAGCTCGACCGATGTAAGAAGTTTAAGAAAAGCCTCCTGAGTGAAGCTCTTCATGAAGCTGGTTCAGATGATGTTGAGTATTCATAGCTTCCTCAGGAAGAATATAACATTTTATTTCATGGCATTAATGTCTTTATTATTATTCCAAAAAGGTACAAATGGAGAAAACTTACATGAGCGGGTGTCCAAACTTCAACTTCATGTAGTTCATGCTAAGAAGAACAGAAATTTTCAGACTTTTTTTTTTTTTTAGATGGTGCAGTACAAGTCCAGGCCTGAAAAGCCTACTTCGAATGATGTTTGTATTAACACCACGTTTTGCAGAGCATTTTACACCTGATGTCTGAGTGACAAACATTCAGTGTTTTATAACAGTGTGGGAGATGTAGTGTATTTTAATGAACATCTGAAGCCAATACCCAAAGCTGCTTTCACACTTGCCATTCAAATTTCTTTCCATCTTTTATACAATAAAATATTGGCTTTTAGGATTAAATGATCATTATTTATCATCTTAAATAAAGATTGGTTAATCTCTGGTGAAGAAGAATTTGACTATGCTATAGAATTTTAAGAGGAAAATCAAGCGAAGACGAACTGTATGTAGCCACGGTTAACGTCAGATGTACCTGTAAATAAAAAAATAGACAAGGTGTTATTGTTACATTTTAATATTGTAATACAGGCGCTTCGTCCTTTGTGTTTGTTCAGAAGAAAATAAATACCCCTCGGTGTCACGTGACATCATATATAAAGGTGTGTTTGGTGGTTGAGGGAAAAAAAATTATAATAATTACCTTGAAAATTGAAAGTCATGGTAGAAGTGATCATTATAACTAAGGTCGTTAAGGACGTGTGTTTGGTGACTGCTGGGTCATTAAATAAACATAATCTTAATTAAAAAATTCATCTTAAGTCCAGATGTGTTCTGATCTCTCAGGTGCATCAAGGTCTGAACCGCACCGTCCTTTAACCCACTTCTTCTATTAGAATTGCAGCTGTGACAGACGTGTATGGATTTCACAATGTTTTGAAAATTGTGTGTGTGTGTACCTGGGGCTAAGGAGATATGATGCTTTACAGTCTGAATGTATGCAAGCTGAGCATCGAGAAGAGTTTGCAGCTATCCAATAAGATCTTTCATTTCCTATTTTCCCAGAAACTAGGAATTTCCAATTAACTGAAACATCTAAAATTGCTTCTTTTTTTTTTCCTCTTCTCCAGCCTTTTGTATTATTCCAGAAGATCTCTGAAAAAATCTCTGGAGTTGAACGATATTGTGCAAGACACATAGGGGACAACAAGCAGGCTTGAGTAAGTGGACAGATTGTGCTATTGTATACAGAAAATACACTCACTGAACACTTTATTAGGAACACCTGTACACCTAGTCATTCATGCAATTATTTCAATCAGCAGCTTTGGGTAATGTTCCTATCAACCATCAGAACAGGGCAAATATGTGATCTGTGATTTTGACCGTGGCATGATTGTTGGTGCCAGACATATTTCCGGTTTGAGTAGTTCTATAACCATCTCGTGTTTACTCAGAATGGTGAACTAAAGAAAAAAGTGGCAGTTCTGTGGACGGAAACACCTTGTTGATGAGAGAGGCCAATGGAGAATGGCCAGACTGTATTTGTGTGCAACACGTCGAACCTTGAGGCGGATGAGCTACAACAGCAGAAGACCACGTCGGGTTCGACTTCCGTCAGCCAAGAACAGGAAGCTGAGGCTGCAGTGGGTACAGGCTCACCAAAACTGAGTAGTTAAAGATCTAGAAAAACAAAAGCCTGGTCTGCTGAATCACACAAATGGTAGGGTCAGCACTTGGCACCAACTCCATGAATCCATCGACCCAACAGTCCAGGCTGGTGGAGGTGGTGTAATGGTGTGGGGAATGTTTGCTTGGCCCACCTTGGGCCTGTTAATACCAATCAATCATGGCTTGAATGCCACGGCCTATTTGAGTATTGTTCCTCACCATGTTCATCCCTTCATGACCACACTTTACCTTCTAATCTTATCATCTAATGGCTTCTTCCAGCATGATAATGCACCATGTCACAAAGAAAAAAAGTCGTCTCCAACTCTCACTGGTTTCATGAACATGACAGGCAGATAGATCAATGTTCTTCACTGGCCTTCCCAGTCACCGGATCTGAATCCAGAAGAACACCTTTGGGATGTGATAGATCAGGAGATTCGCAGCATGAAGGTGCACCTGAAAAATCTGCAGGAATTATGTGATGTAATCATATCAACATGGACCAGAATCTGAAAGGAAAGTTTTCAACATCTTGTGGAGTCACTAAGAACTGAGGCTGGTTTGAGAGGAAAGGGAGGCCCTACCCAGTATCAGTATAGTGTACTTTATAAAGTGTTTAGTGAGTGTATGTATAGACATAGACAGATTTGTATATATATGTACAGTCATGTGAATGTGTTTGGATTGGTCCCCTTTAAATAACCCTCCTCCCAGTTTTCTTTCTTTTCACATGGACCCAGTCCTTTCAGCATCATCCTTAAAGAGAATATTAAAGTTGACATTTTACATACAAAAAAAATAAAGAATGAACATCAGTGTTTTCCAGTTGCTGAGGTCTTTTTTTTGTTTGTTTGTTCTTGTTTTTTTTTTTTTAAAACACCTGCTATAACAGATCAAATTAGGCTCAGGGAATCAAATCAGGCGTTGTCGAACAGGATGATGTAATTACAAGGCAATGTGGAGTCCGACCTGGATTAATATAAATCGCTCCTGTTTTGGTCCGTTCAAGGCAAGAAGGTTCAGCTCAGGTAATTGACTACAAGGAACATGAAGACGCAAGTGATCAGCATCCCGCCCACCATGATGAACTTATCCTGACTGGCTCGTTTCTCAATCAGACGCATCACCGTGTTGGACAACCCCAACATGTTGGCCACGTCCAGCATCTTCTTATGGGTACCCTGTTATCCAAGATGAAGGAAGATTAGTAAAGCTCATTCACAAGTAAACCCTAAACAGATCAAAAATCATAAGCACTTGATGCTCCGAAACCCTTTACTAAAAACACACGGTACGACACCGATAACCAGAAAAGCAGGAAGAAGAGTACCACACTCCTCCCTGGAAATAAGCACTCACTCGGTGTACACGTGGTGAAACGGACAATTTGATCCCATGAACCTATGCAACAAGGTAAGGAAGCTTTATTGCGCTTCTATGCTTGTGACAAATATAAATGGCGTTTCAAGTTCATGGGGTGAAATTCCCCTCATTCGCCCTTCTCCATCATGGCCGCCCTAATAATCCCCATTTCTGAATTGGCTACATCTCTCTCTCTCTCCTCTCCACACCAATAGTGGTTAAAGAGATCCCCCCCCTACTATGTAACACGCTATATAAATGTAACTATAACTAACTAAAACACACCTTAAGCGTGCTTCTCTGGTCACGGAGACCGTTGAGGATGCTCGAGCCGGAGCCGAGAAGGTCGTCCATGCCTCTGTGTGCGCAGTGCAGGCTGGAATTAAACTGAAGAGTGTCATCTATGGGGATGGAAGTATCTGCATCCTACAGACACAAAGAAAGAATCGATTACGAGTTCCGGATGTACACCAATTAGTGTGTGTGTGTGTGTGTGTGAGCGAGCGTGTGTACTGACATTAGTGGTGAAAGTGCGACTCATGAGCTCCTCCCTTTCCTTCTCCTGAGCCTCGCGTGTGTATCGTCTCTGCTGGAAGTTCCTCAGGGCTGACTGCAAATGCTGCACGTCATACTTCAGCTGCTCCACACGCCTGCGGCCAGACGAGGAGCAAAAACAGAGTGAGTCATTCCGTCCGACAGCACGGATCGTCAACCGTGCGTCACAAACGCTAGGCTTGTTAACAGAGAGCCAGTAAAACCGCAGTGCTGTCTAGATTACCCATATGGTGGTAAAAAAAAAAAAAAAAAAAAAAAAACCTACAAACTGATTGTAAAACGTAAAATCACGTAATTGGTACAAAAATATATTTGAACATCCAATCAGGTACTTAATGTAACGTAACCAGTAAAGTACCAGGCCTGAGAGTGTCCTCTGACGTGTCTCGGCGGCATGCAGCATCCCGACAGAGCGGATGAGTACTCGCAGGTGTGTGCGTGCGCGTGTGAGACAAAGTGCGCGCGCACAAACAAAAAAAGAAAAAGAAAAAAAAAAAAGAAGGTGAAACTATACTCTCATTTGCATGTCGTTCCTCGGTGCAGACATACTCACTCTTCTAAGAACGAAAAGGCACTGTCGAGACATTTTGACTAGAGCTGTGGCGGTGTGCGGCGTCCATTTGAGTTCATCGGTCCAGGAATTCGGTGCTGATGAGGGAAAGTTCTTCCTTTCTGAAGTCAGTGACCGCTTCTTCAGTTGTCCTGACACCACTCTGTCACGAGTCGAGCCTGCTCTCATCGTCGATGATGTCATTGGTATACATTACGATTACGAGTATTACCACATGCTCATGGGTGTACCGTATAAGGAAACGCTGCTGTAGGAACGTGAGGTCCGAGAGCTTGATGAGGAGTCTGAATGGGAGAACATTCAGCATTCAGGATTCAATGCTCAGCTCTAATCCATAATCCAAGGCATAGGCGTTTTTATTGTCCAGGTGTGTGTGTGTGTTATAAAGCGGCACCAAAGGACAGAGCTCTACTGCTGCTGTGTGTTCTGGGTATTTGTACAGATGAACGAAAAACATGAAATAAAACACAGGACGAGATACACAATTTAAACCAGTTATTTATATAATTATCTCCAGGCTTTGGTCATTTCTACGTTACCAAATTCAATCTCTACACGCACTCGGCAAAGGTTTGTTTGCCTTTCTCCTTCGCTGTGTGTCTAAAAGTATGATGTCCGCTCTTAATGGCCCTTTTTAAAAAAAACATTTTTTTGCTTCTTGGTTCGTTTAAATACGTTTGGACTCGATAAATGGACTACTAGGTGTGAAAGCAGCCTTGTTCCAGCCTTTCATTTCAAGGAAAGTTCACTGCAACGGGGAGCGAGTGCAACCAGGCGATGGTCATCACATCAGTCCACTTTGCTTCTCTTCGTAATGGAGATGATAAAGGTTTTTCCTGAAACGCATTACTGTCTTGATCGATTAATAATGTGGAGCTGTTTGAACGTCCCACTCACCTTGTCGACAGAGACAGTGAATCTGCAGCCGTGTGGTTTCAACCGTGTCTACTCAAAGCAACCATTAAATAAAAATAACAAATAAAACATTTCTCTCCTCAGACAGAGAGGCTCTGGCTGCTGCGGCTGTGATTGGCTGAGGATTGTAAACATTAAGTAGCTGTAATCCTCCCCACATCTGAAGATCATCTACGGCATGGTGCTACTTGATTGTGATTCCAGTATATAGCTGTATTGTTGTTTTGCGTGCTTAATTGCCACAGGGCAGAAACCCACGTATCCGCCCACGCCGCATACCGATACTAACCTCATCATCATTTCATCATTATAGCCCATCATCTGGAAATGAGGTGTTTATGTAATTACACACTACACAACGTCAGGCGCTGTTCAACCATGCTCGGTCTGGGTCTATAAAACTCCACACGGAGCACGTGCTCGGAAGCAGGTCAGCGTTTTCAAAAACGGGCTCCCACTCACTGTCACTGTAATCAAGAAAACCGCGCGGCGCACTAGGATAAGGAACGAATCACGCTCTTATGAAGGGAAGATGAACGGCCTGGCTCCAGACTGCTGGCTGGTCCTGATGAGTCCGCTTAACCGAGCGGTTCTGAATTGGCGTGAGAGGACGGGGAACTCACAGTTTGGCGTTCTGACGGCGGTTCGGGGGTTCTTTCCCGGCGAGGATCTCGAGGCGTTCCAGATGAGTGAAGACCTGCTCGATTCTGGCCTGCAGTTCGTTTTCGACCACTGTGAAAGACGCACACAAACACACGTTGAGAATCCGTTTCACGGCTAAACAACAACGAATGACCGTAAACGACAATATCGAGAGAACGTAGTCATGACATCAAATCCAACACAACACATTTAGTTTAAGTGTCATTTCAGCCCACAGGAAACAAAAGTACTATAATAATAATAATAATAATAATAATAATAACAATAATAATATCGGGTTTAATTCTTTTAATGCTCATGAAACTACTAAAAGAACTCTCATTTTTTTTTTAAAATGGCAGGATCCACGAGTATGCAAAAAAATGCAAACTGGAACAGGCACCATGTCCTCCTAAGCTGGCTGGATAGTTAACTAGCTTGCATACACCACAGCCAGACATGTGTGATTTCAGTAGCTTCATTTCCATTCTTCTATTCTTACTCGAATCAAACCTGACTGAATACACCAAAACATCCTGATTTCTGTCGCTAAGTTTCTGTGGCTAAATGTTTTCAGTTCATCCTGTAATGAATGTGAGCTCTAATTAAACTAATATGCAACGGATAGGAAAAATGAACACTTTTCAGTTTGTTAATGTCATCAACCCATCCAAGAGCTGATAAAAATAAATAAATAAATAAACAAATAAATACATATTGGGCCCAGAGGTACTTTGGCATACAAACATGAGCCGCTCCTCCTCTCTTTGCGAACCCGAGGCTAATTGAGGACCAGGATGTGTGCTGTTTCCTGGGAGAGGCTCTAAAGCTAGTGGGAAACATTATCAGGACTTCAGGGTAGCTTAATGATGCGCACAAACACTGACTCGGTCCAGCTCCCCACCCACTGAGAGACTTTTCACACTCGTACACGCAGTCAGATGATGTCATCAACGCACGCAGGCGACTGCTTGGCTGAGACGGTTTTCTGTCTGATCCCAGACGTGCGTATCAAACCCAAACTTGGACACCCCCCTTATCCTGAGCTTTTCTTCACCCACTCCTCCCTATTTCTCGCCATCGTACTCCTCCCTGTCCTTCCTGCTAGGGCACCAGACTGACTCGTTGCTCTCAGCTCAGCCCCACTTCAACACGTCACTCAGATTGTTTAATTAAAAAATAATAATTTTTAAAAACCTGAGCTGAATCTAAACAGAAAACGCTGATGTTAGAAAAAAAATCCTGTTAGAAACAGGAAATTTTATTAATTATTTCCCATGGTAATATACAAAATTATTATTATTATTTTTTTTTAAATGCCATATATTTGTAATTATATTTATAAAAATAATTATATCAGCGTGCCGCTGAATTTCCGATTCTGATTGGTCAGAAGGCTTTGAGAACAGCAGCTCTGACAGGAGTAACTTAAATCACAGGTTCATAATAAAGTGTTCGTTTTAATAGGTTCAATGTATCTATATCGATTAAATGTAATCACCGATAGGGCAGATTTTTCCGTAAGCAGACATTCATTTAGTATTTATGTAAGGAGTCTCCAATGTCAGTGTTTTGTAACAGTCAGAGGTTAAGCTCTAACTTCATGACGAAGGTTCTTTGCGGTTTCTCAGCAACAAGACAAGCTTGCTTATTTATTTGTTTGTTTGCTTGCTTGCTTGCTAAGAAACTGGTGAGGAAACGACATTGTTGGTGGTCCGCAACATTGGACGTGACTATAAACATTTCAGGAAGGGCTGTTACAGGAAAATAATCAACTTCAGGTCGGTACCCGTAACTCAGTTTCACGCCTGGCTGCGCCGTACCATCCCGTCGTTGATTACTTAATCCTTTAACAGCCAGCCACCAAGTGTTTTATTCCTTACTTAGCATAAAACGAAGGTTCTTTCCATTAAAACGAAATGAACCTCGTTCTAATTTGGGCAAGCGCTTTATTGTTAGATGAGAGTTGAGACACTGAGACCTGCATATTACCACATGTTGCACAACTGTTGATGGGAGACAGAAGACTAGAGGGATATTTGACACTGAATTTGCATGGAATTACTCCAAAACAGTGCTAGGTTAGTTATCGTCAGTTCCTAGGTGTGACGAGTCACAGAGACGAGAGGAAACGGAGCGAGAGAATCACTTACGGTGTACCGACTGCCGCTCGGTCGTCTCCAGTCGCCCCATACTGGACTGGATCTCCTGGATTTGTCTGTTAACGAGAGACGGACAAAACTAAAGTCAAAGAGCACGGTAAAGGCCGATCAACACGAGTACGGGAATGAGATAATTAATAATACATTTAACACAAAATACACAAACTAACTGGGACTTTCTCATTCGCAGATGGGGATAAGACAAGAACAGGCCCAAGTAACTATAATCAATAATAAATGGAGATGAACAAAACGAGTCATCGGGAACAGTGGCAATTAAGATAATGTCCAAGTCTTAAATTTATAACTATAATAATCAAATAATACCAAGAACAACTTAGATGACTGTGATAACCAGGACTAACACGTCAATAAAATAATGATAAGACTGGAGATTCCCCCGGGAACCCTGTCTGAGAAGCGTGGACTAAATACTCATATTTAATTCTCTGAAATGTTAACAATTTATTTTAAATGAGGAATATGAAACAAATGTCTACTATCTCCTTGGTGTTAAAGCCAAACGTACAACAAAGTCTGAATTTAATAATAACAATAATAATAATAATAATAATAATAATAATAATAATAACCATATAAAGGTTTAAAAAGGTTAAACTTGTATTTATGATAAAGTACATTAATAAAATGGTTAATCATTCATTAAAGTATAAATTCATGAGAATAACTACGTTATTTTAAAAAATAGCGTCAAATAATAAGATAAAAATCCAAGCTACGTTATTAAATATTAATATTTTCATATTATTGTAGTGTTAATGTTAATACAACATGTTACTATCTGTTACTGAAGTTAAAGCCTTTTGTAAATGTTTTAACAATTTGAAAAAGCAACTCAAAACAACACACACACACATATGTATGTATGTATGTATGTATATACGTGTATGTATGTGTGTAATATATATATTATATATATATAAATTAAAGAGCGAGTTAACTCATCATTAGCCACTAAGCTAATGTGTTTAGAGCTAACGCTGCTAAAAGTCTCGTTGCTAGCTTCAAGATCATCCCTGAACAGGCGCGTGTACTTACTTGTTAGTCTGGTGGTAAAGGGTCTCCATTTTCTGAGCCCAACTCGATCCGTGAAAGTCCTGGAACGATAGAAAACTCAAGGAAACCTCTTCCTTGTTGCTTTCGTTCTTGTCACTTTCACATATAGAAGTGCATCATCTACGAACACGTCAACAGGAATTACCGAACTCTGCTCTGACCCGGAAGAGAGACGCGCCAAAACCCGGAAGTAGTTTATGGCAACCATCTTAAGTGCAGTGTGAATATATTCAGAACTGTCAGTTTAATCTCCTAACGCAGAGGCTCTCAACCTTTTATAACTAAAGCCCCCCCCAAGCCTGCCCTATCATGTGCCACACCCACACACCCACACACACACACACAC
>JANDJT010000102.1:3151382-3170164 GCA_024331685.1 Stegophilus panzeri | reverse complement strand
ACACACACACACCCACACACACACACACACACACACACATACACACACACACACACACACACACACACACACACACAGTTCCCTGGTGGGGGCCTCTGTCTTTGGGATGGGTGCGTGAGAAGTGGACTCTGTTCTCTCTGGATGCTCAGTTTTGGGGAAATGAAGGCTTTACTATTCGTTATTAAACTAGCTCTGTGGCAGCTTCTTTAGACCCCATGAGGGTCACCGCACTGACCTCTACACACACACACACACACACACACACACCTCTGAATGTATAGTACTGTCTTGGCTTCAAACGGTTTGGCTTGGATGGTACAATGAGGACTTCAATTAATATGATCTGGATATGATTTTATTAAGTCTGAATGAATTGAATACATGTAATAATCCCTTTCATAGATGTGACTATAGAACCTTGCTTCTCTGTCATCTTATTTAGTTATACAATATATTTTTATATTTTAATAACATGATTGAGGCTATGTTATACTATGTTGTGTCGTGTGTTGCGTCGTATTTAATGTTGTATTTATGGTACTGTCCTCATTGTACAGATTGTCCTATTTATTGTCTTGTCCAAGGTGCACTGGCGATTTTTTTCTTTCTAATTTTGCACTACATGTTTGTCAGGTTTGTTTACTGTTGTCACGTTCTGTAATGTTGCACTAAGGTCTTGGAGAGCACTATTTTGTTCTACTGTACACTTGTAGATGTCTAGAATGAAAGTGAAGCTCTCTAATCAGTCCTCCAGGATTTCGCGATTTTGCGATCGCAGAAATGAACTCAAAATCGAGCAGACGCCACAATAACCGGAGGAGCTTGAAATTTACCGCAAAATTACCGCAGATTTGGGCCGAGACGCGTCATGCGACCTCATCACGACTCTCATTCAGTCAAAGCCCTCTTCGATTCACGTGCTTCGAACACGAGTACAGCTAAAAAGGTCTCATTTACTAAGAAACATCAGTGTGAAAGAACGTGCGGCACAATTTTGTGCGATTGCGATTTCTGCAGTTTTCCGGGAAAATTTTTTTTTTTTTTTAAAAGCCACAGCAAAATCAAATCAAACATTTTTGGCTGCAACAATCCCCCCCCAAAAAAACCCCACAGTGAAAACTTATATGGACTGTCTAATATCTAATCTCATCAAATCTCTAATCTCTAATCTAATAGCCATATAAACATACAAAAACCCTGTTTATAAGCCTATAATACTTCATTTTTGAGCCATCCTCATTATAACCTTAAGTGCCTGGTCACTTTAATTGAATAGGTATAAAATTACACCAATCACACAATTCTAACCTTCAGTAAGTTAGAAAACTTCACTACAATTTACTGTACGATTTACTGCTTTTACCATGACACACACCTACTCATGCTTTTACTATGACTCTTTATGGTCATTTTGGTTCAAAATCTCAATTATGATTCTTCTACCATAATTTAACTGAAGTACTTTATCATAACTATGCTTCGTATATGTTAAACCATAATATTTCAAAAGCAGATTCGGCATACTGTACGCAATACTAATAGACTGTGTAATACTGGAAAAATACAGTCGTTAACACGATACAAACCAATGGTTCAAATCTTGTAACACCTGGAGCTGGGTTTTTTTCTTCTCTGCTTCAAAAGTTCAAGAATAAAAAGCCCATAGCTTTAATAAACAAATACGTTACATATTTTCCTAACGTGCTTAATATTTGAATCGTTTGATTATAACTAACTGTGGGGTGTGTTGGGGGGGAGTGTGTGTGTGTGTGTGGAATATTTAAGTGAAGTTTGAGAGGTTTGCTGTAGGCCAATGATTGTCTCTCTCTGCTTCATTAAATCTCTGGTTTCCGTGTCCGAGACGTCAAACAGTGACTGATGGTCTGCTGTTGTAGATGGTCTCACGTGGATACGTGAAAGGTTTGCACGTCCGCAAAACAGTTTATTTCCAGCGTCGTGCTTTGTTTAATGGATAAGAACTGCTGCTGTAATCGTAAACACTCATCCCAGGACTCTTATTCACAATCCGCTCATACTGAACGTCCTTTCAACACATTTAGTACTGGTGAACATGTTCGCTTTTGAGTTTGGATCCTCTTGATGTGTCTTCCTCGCGTCATCTCAGAGCGTACTTCCTTGCCGCTAACGGCTCCGGCGTGCACGTTATGGATCTGAATCTACTGTACGTCTTGACTTCTGTAACGTTGCTTTATTCGAAGCACTATACAGATAAAATCGAATTGAATTGAAACAGAAATGACAGTTGTCCATCAATCACTCCTTCCTTGCAGTATTCTGTCTCTCTTTCTTTTTTAAATACCCTGAGGGGCAAAAATTCCTTTGTTGAAGTATGTGTCTATGTGAAGTATGCGTCTGTCTAAGTGCTTATCCCTCTGTGTGTGTGTGTGTGTGTGTGTGTGTGTGTGAGTGAGTGTGTGTTTCTGTGGTTTTAAAACAAGGAAACAAGAGCACATTTTTAAAGTTCCACACTAAATCGCCTTCATCCCCAAAGCAAGCGTATGATGAGACTTGTTGTCTTGTAGACATTAAACCTGTTCCACTTGGCCTCCTACACCCTACCTATCCCTCCCGTTCTCTCCTGATTGCTCTTTTTAATAAAGATAAGTGCTGATAAACAGTGATTAGGAGGGTCTGCTCGGTGGAGGTGCCCCGGCAGCGAGAGTGGGTAATAGCGCAGGTCTATTATAGTCATTACATCTCTAGCAAAGAGAGACAGGACATCATGTTATTACCGTCACACGCATCAAATAGCGATGGCAAATACCTACACGTTCGTATATTACACACACTACAGCACTGTGTGTGTGTGTGTGTATGTGTTTTGGGTTTGGGCTTATGGCTGCCATGGCAACTAGCAATAAAACTGTGGCTGTGTTACACACGATCATCTGCATACTCCAATCCACAATTTGTATTCATTCATCTATGGAAGATTCTTTCATTTTTTATTTTTTTTTAACAAACATTGTTTGAGTTTATGGGACATTCATTAAGATGTTATGGAGAATGTTAACATTCTTCAATTGTTATAAATAAAAGAAGTCTACATGTGCAAAAAAAAAACCCTAAAAAAAAAAACCCTGCCGTTCTGTCTGTTAATACCAGATACAACTTCCTCTGGCTGAAATCTGTGCCATACATAGGTCATGTACCATTCAGAGGTCGGGTCATCTTCTCTTTACTTAAACAGTCAATAAAACACAGCTCGCTTTATTCCTCTGTATACTGTAGTGCTGACTGGCATGTCTAATCTGCCAAAATTAGAGTGAATATTTGCGTGATCCATAATTGTGTGGGGTTTTTTGTCCAGGTTTGTGTAACGCCATAATCAATGCCTGTCTTATATCTCACATGGAGAACTGTATTATCTGTTCCAGTTTCCTGTCAGAGGACTGTACTCGTGTTTGGTTTTTTTGGCAATAACATTCACTGAAATTGTCAAGTCTTAATTCATGTGTCATTGGGCATTTGTACTCTCCTGCAATTTACAATACCAAAGCATGTTGGGCATAAGCATGTCCTCCCTAATAAACAAATCTGTTCAGTGGTGCATGTCCCTTTTTTTAATATAGTGCTTTGATTGCTTTTAGCTATATATGGGTGGGAAAATCGTATAATTTTTTTTTTAAAAACCGAATAGACTGACATCATCAAAGATGACACTGTAACCTGGATCACAAGAATTTCTCTATTAATCCAGTTGCATGAGACAAAATAATAATTGTTGCATTTAACCTGGTTAGTTTATGTTTAAACTCAGACGTTGATGCTTTATTACATTAAACGCAGATATATATCTCAGTGTACAGTGGTGCTTGAAAGTTTGTGAATTAGAATTTTCTATACATCTGCATAAATATGACCCTTTGTAACCTTTTCCAGTGTGATGAGCATCAGCAACTCTTTTTTTTCTGAGGTCCTCAGAAATCTCCACTGTTTGTGCCATGATACACTTCCATAAACATGTGTTGTGAAGATCAGACTCTGATAGATCCCTGTTCTTTAAATAAAACAGGACGCTCACTCACTCACACCTGATCGTCATCCCATTGATTGAAAACACCTGACTCTAATTTCACCTTCAAATGAACTGCTAACCCTTGAGGTTCGCATACTTTCGCCACTCAGAGATATGAAATATTGGATCATTTTCCTTAATAAATAAAAGACCAAGTATAATATTTTGGTCTCATTTCTTTAATTGGGGTCTCTTTGCCTACTTTTAGAACTTTTGTAAAAATCTGCTGATGCCTTAGGTCATATTTATGCAGATATATAGAAAATCCTTTCAAGCACCCCTGTCGGAATTCATTTTAATCTTACAGCATTAGATTAGCTTGCAGAAAATAAATGATTTCCGTGTTCCACTTTCTAATAATACTTTTGTTAGTTACACGTACACTCTATATTAGGGACGTAATGCGATGTGTATCTGTTTATTCCTCCAACAACCCGTATCTGTATCTGTGTCTGTATTTGGATTTAAACCTGAAATGTCACATGTCCTGAACTGGAAGATGTTTTCTTTTCTTCTTTTTTTCCTTTTTTTAAAGAGATGTGCACGGGCACCATTTTTAATCCCACTCATGTAGTCATTATGTTTGACTTTCTGACATTTTGATTTTCTAACTAATTTAACTGGTTCTATTTCCCAACATATAAACAAACAAGTAGCCTAATTTAAAGCACCACAACCCTGAGCAGGCAGTTACTAAGGATGAATGAATGAACACTGTAAATGCATTTCAAATGAATGCAACATTCATGATAACATTAATGAACATGGTCTTTCTTTGTCCTGCAAGTTTCATATCTGACAGCTCACCTACATGTAAGTAAACACACTCTGTGAACCTTAATGTCGTTTTTTTTTTTTTTAAAAAAAAACAACAACAACAACATTCAAACACTGTGCATCCTATTATTCATATCTGTATTTGTATCTGTTTATAACACATTATCTCTTCAACTCAAATAATGTATTCATTTTCAGTTACATCCCTGCTATACATGCCTCTAGATATACAGGTAGAGCTGTTATTTACGTAGCAGGGGCATATTTTCCATATAACACTTTTCACTGCACTAGAACCTTCAATCTTTCAGTACAATGTTCCTACACAGGATAGTTATAGTAGTCTTGAGGGAATAAAATGAAAACATGTCCTGTTTTACAATATACCGTCCAACTGAAACGTTCTTAATGTAATATACTCTATGCAAAACTACCTTTGTTGATAATATTGTGTTTAAAAAAACAAACAAACAAACAAATAATGTAATTGGTGCTAAAGTTGAAATACCACTTGCGTGAAAACTGACGGAAACCAGAGCGAGACCAGGGCATGATCATGATGTGATGTGATCAGAGAGGTCAGCATTCCCTCAGTGGGCTGCATAATAACGAGCTCTCATTTAACTAAAACCACTCACGTGAGGAGCGTCACACAGGTGTTCGACCACAGAGACGGAGCGATTAGGTCAAAGTTCAGGTTTATTTCTGAATGATATATAATAGAAACCAGTCTATACAAAGGTTAACATCATACTTTGATAATAAAGTCATTATTATAATTATTAAATAAAGAAGTAGGTCATAAAGTGGGTTTTTTTTTAAGGTGTATATACTAGTTCAGAGGTGTTGCATGTTAAGATAAAAAAATTAAAAAAAAAAAAAAAAAAAAAGCTTTTGTTTTAAATATCTGCTTAGATTTTCTCTCTCTTTTTTTTTTTTTTTTTAAATATTTAACTTCCCCAAAAGCATGTGAGGTAGAAAAAAAATCCCCAGGAGAAAGTGTGCCTTATGCAAAGAAAAATATGATACTGCTAAACCCATACGAACACAAACCTACAGCTACTTAACGAATGAGTATATAAACACTGTATGCATTTTACATTTCAACACACACACACACACACACACACACACACACACATGCACATGGATAAGGGAGCAATTGGATTTGTCTTTCCTCTGCTTCCGCAATGGTTTGGAGAATTTTGCATTAATGGGTGTATCCCTTTGACTCCATTTAGACATAATCTCACTTAAAGATATCCTCAAAGACGCTCGACCCGGCTCTCTTCGGTAAAATATTACAGAAAACACGGTTAAGATGAAACGTTTTGCTGCTTTTTCTTATCCTTTTGGGTTTGGGTTTGGTATGATTGTGGATAATACAAGATGCATGAGAAATACATGATAAGTATCAGTGTACAATCATTTCTATAATGTCGACTGGACTATACACAGCCTTTTTAAAAAAAAAAAAAAATTAATTAAAAGACGTAAGTGAAATGAATTTAACGTCTGTGGATGATTTAAGATTTAAATCACATTAAAAATCCCTTATTGAAACCGAAATGTAAAGATCTTGTACGCCTCTTCACTAACCCTCAGTTCACTAACCATGACACTAAAAACTTGGATCTCCCTCAGCTTGATTGATGTGGCCAATTTTACTGAAGTTCTCTTCCTGTGCACACACACACACACACACATAGATGCATGCACACACACACACACACATATTGCACAAGTAGGCACGTATTCTCTCACAGGTTCCAGCTTTCAGTTTGATAATATTTAACTGCGCGTAAGTGCACATGAATTTCTGTCATACAGTATGTTCATGACAAGTAGTAAAACTTAGTGAATGCCCAGTCTCGTGCACTACCACTTCAACTAAGGATCCGCATAATATTTGGAGATTTTCAAAGTATCTCTAACATAAAACACAACAAACATTAAAGCCATTAAGGCTACGTGACTAAGACGTGCTGTGCGGTCCGTGTGTGACCTTTAGACTAACAGAAACGCAGGGCTTTCGAGAGATTAACAGCTGTTATTTCCTCTGATTGGTAATAGAGAAAATAATTAGGGGGTGGAATGAGCCTTTTCAAAGACTTTGCAGACATGAAAGAGCCTCAGATGATGCCAAAGTAGGCTTTATGTAGGGAACGTGATGGGGGTGATCTCTGGTCTGGGAATGAGGTCCTCATTTGTCCTTGATGGCAACGTCCAGTATAAAGACACTACAATAAGTGAGCAGATGTTTCACAAATTTTACGCAGCTGGTGGAAATCTTGACGACACACTATTAACGTACTCGAGTGCTCTCTTGTGTGTCAGGTGGCTCATTATATATAGGATTTCTGAGCACTTAATAACAAGAATAATGTACAATGATGGGTTTTCTACAATTGTTGATTCACGATATGATTATTATTATTTTTTTTTAAAGAAGGTTATACAGTATAACATGTCGCATAATTCTATCAGCTTTACAGCTTCCAGTATTTCTGATAACTTTACCTTGCACTTATCGTGTTCCATCAAAATCCATTTTCTTCCTAAACAAAACATACGAGTGAGACAATAATCACATGACAAATTTAAGTGCTTCATAATATCAGCATATTTGACCCTTAGGTTTTTGTTTTAAACACAGGCAGGAAGGCAGACAGGCAGACAGACTGACATACAGATAGACAGGTAAATGACTGGATGGATCAACTGTCTAGTAATGTTTGGCATATCTTCCAGATCCGCTCCAGCACCTCTAAGTTGAGTCCCGCAAAATGATTCATGGCACCTACCCGTGAAAACCAGAAAACCCTCATTTAATTGCAGTGCATTCAGAGAGGAGGAGATCAGTCCTGTTAAGACCTCTATCAGTGGCTTTTTTTTCTTGCTTGAAGCAACCTCAGCGGGTGAGAATCATGGAATTCCCACAACGTTCCCTTTTCTTCCATGACAGCAGGAGCACAACTCCTATTTCGGACAGCCATGCCTTGGGGGGGGTCTTGTCCAACTTTGCCCACACTTGTCTGAGAGACCAGAATTGGAGAAATGTTGCACCAGTGGAGTCAGTTGGAGCTCCTTTTTGCTTTGCTCTCTTTCTGTTTGTCTCAGTGCTTCTTGCACGTGTATACCTCCTCTTCACGGACACAGGTCTGACACTCGACGTGGCAACACCACCGTACCTGGCAGTTGCAGGACAGTGTGACGAGGTGCAGCGCTGTGTTGTAGCCGCGTCCACAGCAAAGGCTGCTGCAGCTTGTGTCCTTGGCACAGGAGCGACCGGCTGTACCGGCCGAGTACCGAGAAGGGCGGCAGAAGCTAGGCGACTCTTCTAAGAACACCAGCTCGGAGGGGTGTGGCCGGGGAGCCGTGTCACCTCGGCGTGCCGGCCCGGCCAGCTCGGTGTCACCGGTAGCTGCATTGGTGACGCTGAGGACACGCACAGACGTGTCATAGCGATACTTCAGCAGCTGGCCTGTCACATAAAACGGCGAAAGCTGCTTCCAACACGTGCGCACTGCACATGAGCCGGAGACGCCGTGACACTTGCAGGTCGTCACCAGCCCGTTCTTTACAGCCTGAAAGAAATACAAAGCATAAATTAGCATTTGAGTGATAGAGGAAAGACAGAAAAGAGAGCTGACAGCCAGATAAGCCTGTTTCATTAGTAAAGATCTTATCTTGGCTTCTTATGTGACAGAGTTATTTTCCTGCAGGGTATATCTAGGTTTGTGTATGTGTTTTATGAGTCTGTATGTGTGTTCTGGGATGCCTTGGGACTGCTAAGCCCTGAGCTATTTGTGATGGAGAGCATGGCTGTACGAGCACCTCATCTCTCTTTCTAACCTTTCCCTTGCTCTCAGTCTGCCCTAGTTGAAGAGACACTGTAGATCAGTGGTCACCAACCCTCTTGCTTGAGAGCTACCTTCCTGCAGGTTTCATCTCCAACCAGAATCTAACACACCTCTTTTGGTTGATCAAGAACTTCCTAAGGCAATGATTAGATGGTCAGGTGGGCATGATTATGTTTGGAGCTAAAATATTCAGGAAGTTAGAGCTCCAGGAACAGGGTTGGTGACCACTGCTGTAGACCTTCACAGTGTCTTTTTATCACAAATGCCAACGTCTTTGTGCCATTTTGGGTTTTTTTTTTTTTTTTGTTTCATCTTTTTGTCCTTCTAATCTGTTCCTCTGTAGGGAAAATAAAGCATGGGCTACAAGATCGACCTCTTCTAACATCAGATATATGGCCAATATATATATAATCGCGGATATATGGTCAAGAGTTTCCAAGGATTCAGACAAGAGGGCAGGACGAGGTCATATCACCAGTGGGTCGGGGGTGAGGGTTACACCCAGGGGCAATATGTGAAGAGAGAGGGGGCTACACACATTATTCCACCCAGCACAGGTATGAAGTCCCCCTGAGGGCCATGTTTTCTCCTCTCTCCCATCTCTCATTCACTCTCTCAGAAACACAGCGAGATGGATAGATAGAAAGAGCAACAGAGGGGAGGGGAGGACAACAAGCATTTAGTTAAGCAGTTTGTTATTGGCTCTGAGTGTTCACCCAGGGAAATCTTAGATTGTTAAAGGTTATCTTCTCTCATGGTGTGACTCTTTCTCTTTTGCTGCCTGAGGCTGATAATCTGCAGCCCAATCTGTAAGACAATTTATGGACGTCTTGAGTGTGGCCATGTAGAAAACATATGTCGTGCAGGAAAAAAAACTGCTCATATATTACACTTGCTTCTTCCCTGTATAATGATCTAGATAGCAACCCTCTAATTTGCAGAAGACCCCCACAGCAAGCCTAGACCAGAGGAAGCAACGCCTATCTCCAGAGGGCCAAACGGTGACTGCCTATCTATCTGCCTCACCTTGGGCAAAAAATGCTTCGGGCACCTGTCAAGGAGGGTCGCATCCCACCAATCAAGAAAGAGATTTATCTATGAGAGGGAAAGCTGGGCAGAAGCCTTATAGAAGTTCTTAACCCAAGGCTGTGAGAAGGAGGACTTCAATACTGACATCCATTAGCTTACATTATCATACAGTTAGTTCCTGATATTGCTTATGTTATAACAGCAATGAACATTAATTCCCTCACCAGCTTCTTTTATTTATTTATTTTTCTCATGAAGTTAATAAGACAGAAAAAATGCAGCTTGACATGTTGCAGAGAAATCAAGTCCTCTGTCTTGAAAACTTAGTGACCATTAAAAAAAATGCTGACACTGGAGACTCCTTCCATAAACGTGAAATAAAGGTCTCTTCACCATATCAAACAATGTTTTCCATTTATTATTATTATTATCCTTTAGATTATGTAGATGAGGAACCATCCAAGTCCCTGTGAATGAGTTGTAGAATATACGTAGAAACGATAGTATTAACTTATCATTTGAATTAGAGCTGGTACTACTGTCAGAATCGTTTTCTGACCAATCAGATTTGAGAAACCAACAGTGCAGTGGCATCACTGAATTTACTTAGATTTTAGAAATAGGTGTAATAACAACAATTTAGCAACAATAGAGGACTACCGCACTGTCAGAAAGTACTGTATGGTTAAATTTTCTTATTTAAGATACCAACAATATATATATCAAATAAATAAATATAAATATTCTCAAATAACAATCGTCCAATTGCCGTTCCTCTACAGTTAATTCTCCATAACTACAGGTATAAATAGCCGACTCACTGACAAGAGTTTGTATCCAAAAGCAGTCGTGTCACTCACCCTGATGCCGGCGTTTATATTATGTGCATCGACCTGAGCCCGCAGGTCCTTGCTAACCCGTTTCTGGCCCAGGAACTTCTTGAGGAACCTGGTGCTGTACTTCAGATTGTCTCCACACACTCCCCACTGCCACGCTTCACGCTGTTGCAGACCCGGAGTGTCGTCACATGTGCAGCGCTCCATACGGCCCGAACTACACGCTTTGGCCAGAGTGTGTGACAGAGCTGCTGAGGACACTGCCAGGAGGAAGGCCGTCTCCTTGAAAGCTGTCGAGAGTGTTATGTTAGTCAGTTCATTTATTTCAGTTTGCCTGTGCAGCTAAACATTTGACACTATATTGGTCAAATATTATGAAACTTCATTTTATATCAGTTTCTACATGGTCTTGAGCATGCCATGGTATTGATCACTCTATCTATCTATCTGTCTATCTATCTATCTGTCTATTTAGTCAAATATATGTCTGAATATACGACCCTTCGCAAGTACGACTTTTTAACTGAGTAATTTGTTGAGACCAAAGCCGACCTTATGGCTGTATTTTGATCCAATTAATTGCTATTTTGACTACGTTTTTTTTTTTTCTTTCCTCAGATGAAAGTCCGCCGCCCTTTTCCTTACGGAACCGGGTGCTCTCGCTGTAGTTAAAAATAGGAAAACAGGCCTCGCAAAAGGCCCCGCCACATTTCCCCCAGAGCCCGTAATTACCATGCAGACCTGCGGATGGATCTCACATTCCCATCACGGTGACCAGCTTTTTACACACACACACACACACACACATCCTCCTTAAAATAGCCAGCTTTTAAACTGTTAATGCTTTAAAGATATTCCCCCTAGAAACATCAGGATTTTGAGGCCGCCCAGAGTTCATGCAGCTGTTGAGTGTGTTAGAGGTCTGCATCACAAACTGACAAACTGGACTGTCTTTGCAGCAAACTGTTCGGGGACTGAGTTTAAAAAAATAAACAACAACAAACAATGTGAAAATACATATAATGATACGATAATAAACAACCTTAGGTAATAGGAACATGGATGTATAACACCACAACAACACTATAGACATTATTTGTAAATAAGAACTAATAGGTTACATCGGAAACAGGCAATATGTATGAGTCCCTTACATTCAGACTGTACCACTGAGGGTGGAATTGGGTAGAATTTCTAAAATATTTTAAAAAGCAAATTGGTGATGGAAAAATACTCCGTTATTGATTATAACACATTTAGTACATATCAGTACATGTTACAGTGTTATAAGCTACATTATTATGATGTAGGGAAATTTTCTGCATTGTTTCTTTGGCCCACACTTCACCCATTGAAACTCTGCTGTGGAAAAAGTCCAACCACACATCAAAGTATCCATTGTTGAATTCACACCAGTGTTTATACGAGACACAAACGAACACTTGATGCGAGCAGTGTGTAGGTGTAAATTCAGCACTATAATAGGATCACAGATTTACAGATTTCACACCACTGCCGCACCAAAGCCATCATTTAACACTGGAGGCTTTACTGAGTGTTCGATGTTACAGTAAATGATTCGCCAAAGTTAACAAACCCACTGCAGAACAACTCAGCATGCTTTATATAATGCCTTTTATATTTTAAAAAAATATCACGTGGCAGCTTTCTAATCCAAAATCTACAATACATTAACAGACTGAAAGGTCTGAAAATTTAATTCCAAGAATAAAACCTAATTTATTTGGAGATGTATGTGGTTCCAACTGCCCATTCACAGCTTTAAGTCACTTCTCCTGCTCAAAGTGATAATGAAAGTGTTGATGATAATGTAATAAGCTGGATCAGGTAGCAAACTGTAGTTGTCCTTGTCGTTGTTGTGGTACCTGTATCATCAAGAGTACTTCTATTGTACCTTTAGTGTATATCTATTTACCTTGAAAAATTATTTAAAGTACATAAGTTGATAAAGATGGCACTGATCCAGTATCCAGTATCGGAATTGGGTCATTACCAGTAAAAACAGTGTTTATCAGAGAAAACAGGTTCAGATACTGGATCCTGTAACAAATAAAAAAAGATTGGGATTGGATTTAGATGGAAATGTATTTTTGGAACTGGAAACAGTTACATTCTGTATAAAGAGACTTGAACGTTTTTCTTTTTTCTTTTGTTAGGATTGATTTTATTATATTTAAACTTTATTATATTTACAATAAGTGATTTTTTTGTGAACTGTGAAGTGCTTCAGTTTTTAAAAAAAAAATGTAAGCTAGGTCGTTTTTTACAGAAATCAATTTCGGATGGTATCGGCTGATGCTCAAGGCTTCAGTATCGCTGAACATCGGAAAAGAAAAAATGGTGGTGTCGTGCCACCTATATAATCGGGCCTTAAGGGTCACTGATGCTTTACTCTGAAAGCTAATTAAAGGTGCACCTTCCCAGGTAATAGATACACACTAATAGATGCGGGATACTACAAATACTACAAAAGATGCACCCACAAGGAAAAGTGCAGGTTGGTACCTTTATTTTTATTTATTTATTTATTTATTTATTTATTTATTTATATTATATACCTGAGAGTGTGTCTATTTAATCCAAAACTAAAGAAACAAATTCGATCCGGTTCATCAGACAGGTTATAAATTGGTCATGAAGTCCAGGGTCAGGTTTGGAGAGCACTGAGATAAGTCATGCAGTATAAGAATTCAGCACCTCCTGATTTCCAGTATGATCCAGCTCTTAAAGCCCTACCTCGCTTCAGGAGGCTTCCCCGGCCGTCCGTGCTGCAGTTCCAGCGCTCATTGCGGAACTGGTAACGGCACTCCATCAGGCTGAGGCGCACCGACTCCCGCAGCGTCTCCGCCAGGCCCGGCTCGCGGCGGCACGCGCGCTTCTGACGCCGCGTCAGCGTCATCTGCTCGCACTGTTTTACGTGCACTTTTCCACCTGCGGTCTCGCTGCTGTACGGGCTGGACAAAAAAGCCAAGGGCTCCTGGCCCGTGAGCCTAGAAAATCAAATATAACCTCCACTGAATATTTAATGCAAGACAAACTGGGATTATTGCACACATAGGATTGTAGTTGTTTCTTCAATATACACTTTTACCTTTTAACTTTAACAACTTTAAGGTTTGCAACAGTCCTTTTATTTATTTTTTTCTTTCTTTTCTTTTTCTTTTTTTTTTTTTACAATCACTGAGACCAATAGGCTGCAGTCTGTAACACATTTGCATGCTTTATCGCCGCGCGCGTGCTTTGAATGCAACTTTAATTTGAATACGTGCATTTGAATAGTAGACACTAAACTATAGTTACGTGTTTTTCTGTGAAAATATACATTCTGAACATGTAAAGACACTCTATGTAATGTCTAATGTGGCACACGGGCCAATATAATCTAAGTTCTAAGTATAATGTAGCCTACATCAATCAAATCAATGCAATCAAATATAATTATCATCGAAATAACGATAGCATGTCAACTTTTTTCACAATCTGTGGTTCAAGGTTTCGGTACATAAGCACGGTACCAGATAGGCCTATTTGGCAGAAACTATTCTCCCCAAAACTGCAGGTTTATAAAAATTAAAAAAAATATAAAAAGATTGCGAAAGTCATGGCAAGGTGGAAAGTGACGCAATAACAGTGGTGTTAATAATAATAATAATAATAATAATAATAATAATAATAAGAAACTGTCCTTTTAATCTTTTTCACTTTTCTTAGCTCAGGATTTATAATGAACCAGAAGGAAAGCCGCGCGTAATTGCGCGCAACAGCACCATCATCACGCGTCGCGACCTGCTCCTAAACAGCGCCAAAGTAGATCCCTACACAGCTCCTAATTACTATAATTAACAAGTCTGACATACAAATATAACTTTATTCTGTAATCGTTTTTTGAACCAAATGAAACACAAGTAGAGTTCTACTTCCCAAACTTCTCAAACGGCTCTCCCCCCCCCACCCAAAAAAATAAATAAATAAAATGAATAATAATAAACGGGAACTCTGAGGTTCATTCCATGGAAAATAGGTGTAGGTCTGACCCGAAGTAAGCTGCTGCTGCGTGGGAGAGCAGGATGATGCAGAGCGCGGTGAGTCGCAGCAGGCAGGCGGTCCCGGCGCGCATGGCTTCGCCTCGGCGCTGCTCCTCATCGCGCTGCGTGGCCGCGGAGAAAAGGAAAAATCCCCGCTGCACTGGACCCGAGACCTCTTAAAGGGGCAGATGCGCATTACAGCCCCCCCTGCGAGAAAGAGGTGGGAGGGAAGGATGCGGTTTAGTTCGCAGGGTTGCCAGATTTGATGCGTGCCAAACTGGTAGCCACCCACACACCCATAAATAAAAGCACCAAACTGTACTTTTCATAGTCTGGAAAGCAAATTAAATGTGCACAACTTGTCATTGGCTTGTACCCACAATCATGGATATATTTTTTCTGTCTTTCAAAGATATACATCCACCTGGAGACGGGGATATAGTGTACCTATAATAATTTGAACATGATTTACGGTATATAATTGACCTGAAATTAGTTTTTAGAGCAAAGCTTTAAAGGTAATAGACACATACTAAAAGGCACAAAAGGCATACGCTTGAGGGTTCCACCCCATCGACAAGGAAAACTACAGTTTACTCCTCTTTTTTCTGAGGTATCCACAATTCCAGGTGAAATATGCACATTAAAGGTAACCTTTAGGGTTCGAATGGAACAACAAGGAACGCTATAAGTTAGCTCTTTTTTTCTGAGGGTGTATAAATCTTAAACAAAGCAATAAACTACAAATATGATCAGTAGTTGTACCTGGGAATTATAAATAGGCCAAGGAAATTGCTTCATTAAAAGATGGCATGATATTGGGGTGGTATTATATACAGTATAGACCTATTGTAGATGAAAGAAAAATTTACCCAAAAATAAAATGCAAAATGCTGTCAGGGATTTAAGACCAATCTGGCAACACAACACTTACATGCCTCTTACTGATTGGATACCTGCCATTTCCAGAATTCCAGAGGTGTTTACCTGATGAAGAATGAAGATATTCCTGCATTCACACAAACCAACATCACAGAGATACACCTGTTTTGTTTTTAATCAGTAATCATAATGAGTCCATTTGTCATATCACAGCAAACCAGTGACTCCAGAATGCAGAATTCCCAGAATGCACCACGAACGACAAATATGGCCGATGAAAATTACAACTCCCAAACTCAAACACTCTCACCATCGCCTGAATTCTAATTAGACACACCTGCTGCCAATTGCACCATCACCCACCTTCATAGAGACTGTTCACACACAATGCCTTTGCGAAGTATACGCTCAGTTGACTAGCTCTCTGTCTAAATTTATATAGCGCTTTTTTCCAAACTGTGTCTCATTCACCCATTCACACTCACACAGACACCAGTGGTAGCAGAGCTGCCACGCAAGGCGCTAACTTGCCATCAGGAGAAACTTGGGGTTCAGTGTCTTGCCCAAGAACACTTCGGCATGTGGAGTCATGTGGGCCGGGAATCGAACCGCCAACCCTACGACTAGTGGACAACCAGCTCTACCACCTGAGCCACAGCCACCCCGTACATCAAGCCTTGATATCATGTTTGTTATTCTGGTTTTGACTTTGCTCTCGTTTTTTGACCTCGTCTCTCTTCCTACCCTTGTTTTGACTGTTTGCCTGATTGCCTGACCTCTGCCTGTTTAAGTTTGTGGATTTTGCATTAGCCTTTGGACTTGTTTTTGGTATTAAACTACATAACCTGCACTTGCTTCTGTCTTTGCCCCCATTTTGTGACAGAATACTTCGCCTCAACATGGAAGCAGCAGGTACAATAGAGTGGCGACGAACCATCATGGCCCACAGGCGGCTCATAGGAGAGTATCACCAATAGCTCACCTACCTGACCGAGCAGGTCACTTGTCTGTCCAAGAACACTCCGGTTGTCATGCAGACTCACACCCCGTTTCCTCCGATACCAGTGTCGGGGAAGTATGCAGGTGATCCAGCACGATGCAAAGGGTTTCTCCGGCAATGCTCGTTTTTCTTTGAAAGCTATGCAGACATGCCAGAGGCACAGAAAATCACCTACTTCATGGAACTCTTAACCGGCAATGCGCTCATCTGGCAACAGCAGTATGGGAGCGAGGCGGACCATCACCGCCAGGAGTGAGTGGAATGAACCAGCACTAAAAACTGTATTTCGCAGTTGACTTAACCCAGAAGTGATAACAGTGCTAGCCTGCCGTTATGAACAACTCACCCTCGATTCGCTGATTGACCTGGCAATTCGGCCTTCTTCAGAGCTGCCATCCCTCCTGTAGCATGGGAGCTCGCACAGCACCAAAGGCCACTACAAAGCCTATGCAGCTGGGGCCCACGTGGCTCAATGAAGAGGAGAGAGAGAGAGATGCCAATGAGAGTTTCGCTGCTTTTACTGCGGACAATTTCATCCTGCAGTGCCCTCTCAATTTTCAGACCCCGCTCTCAAAGGGTGAGTCCATCCCAGTTATTCTCTCAGCAAACATTCGTTCTACCAATCATGGTTGAATACTCAGGGGTGTCTTTTGTCCTAGAAGCGCTGATTGTCTCTGGAGTGGTGGGGAATTTCATCGATCAAGATACGGTGAACCAGTTCAACATCCCCGTTCATCCATTACTACAGCCATGGAAGATCCAAGCCATTGCTGGAGCCCCAATCGGGAGAGGGATCATCTCACACTGCACTGAGCCTCTCACCCTCCAAGACAGCGCACTCCACAAAGAGACTGTTACATTGCTTCTTCAATGATGTTCTAATGGACCAGCTGGGCCACAGTGTAATCACATACATCGACATTCTGATATATTCAAGTTCCCCTGGAGAACATGTTGGCCAAGTACATCAAGTATTACAAAGACTTCTTAATACCAGTTCTATGGTAAAGCAGAGAAATTTGAATTCCACCAGCACACCATCTCGTTCTTGAGCTACATCATCAACTCTGAGGGTGTCACCATGGACCAAAGTAAGGTACAGGCTGTGGTGGATTGGCCCACTCCACGAACAGTCAGGGATTTACAATGATTTCTGGACTTTGCCAACTTCTACTGACGTTTCAGCTCAGACCCTTTAAAGTCCCTGCTGAGAGGCAAGCCAAAACAATTGCCCTGGAATACAGCCCCCCAAACAGCATTAGATCAACTCAAGAGAGCCTTCACCGCAGATCACATCCTAAAGCACCCGGACCTGTCCAAGCCCTTTGTCGTGGAGGTTGATGCATCGGAGAAAGGAGTGGGAGCTATCCTCTCACAGAGGTTCGGAGATAAGCCCAAATTTCATCCTGTGGCCTTCTTTTCCAAGAAACTGTCTCCAGCAGAACAAAACTATGATGTGGGAAACAGGGAACTCTTGGCAGTCAAACTAGTCCTGGAGCAATGGCAACATTGGCTGGAGGGAGTAACACACCCCTTCATCATTTTCACAGACCACAAGAACCTTGAGTACTTATATACAGCCAAGCGTCTGACACCTCGTCAAGCCCGCTGGTCATATTCTTCTACCGCTTCCAGTTCACCTTGTCTTACAGGTCAGGTTCCAAGAAAACAAAGGCCGATTCCCTCTCCCGTCTACACAGCACAGAGGTCCAAGAAAACCATGACGAATTCATTCTCCTGCCTTCCTGTGTAGTCAGCTCCCTGGAATGGGAGTTGGATCAAGCCCTTGCACGCATACCAAGATCACAAATCCCAGCAGCATGTCCCCCCCAATTTGTTCCCGAGCAGCACTTTTGGAGCTCATTTCCTGGGCCCACACGGCGGTCACCACAGGTCACCCAGGTACACAACGCACCTACCATCTGTTGTGGGAGAAGTACTGGCGGCCCAACATGCTGAGGGATGTGCACCACATAGTGTCTCCTGCTCTACGTGTGCCCAGTCAAAGGTTCCACTAGCACTGCCTGCCGGCAAGCTCAATCCCCTACCCATACTTGAACGTACCTTTCCATTGACTTCATCACCAACCTACCAGAATCTCAAGGTAACACAACAATCTTGGTGGCTGTGGACCGGTTTTCCAAGTCGCTGCACCTAATTCCACTACCAACCATCCCATCTGCCTTTACGATGGCCAGATTGCTGTTCCAACATGTACAGTGTATCCAGAAATTATTCACAGTGCTTCACTTTTTCCACATTTTGTTATGTTACAGCCTTATTCCAAAATGGATTAAATTAATTATTTTC
>JANDJT010000102.1:3130478-3140742 GCA_024331685.1 Stegophilus panzeri | reverse complement strand
TACTTTCATGAAAAACATATTTGCTTACAAAGTCAAACACCACACGTACTGAACTATAACACTTACTCCGTTCTTACGGCAGAACAAGTCCATAATCTACCAAAAGAAATAAGCCTCCATTGGGTCAAGTTCTTTAATCTGACTGAGACACTGCTCTGTTTGGCACTTTATAAACTCCAACAGGTCCTCTTTCTGCATCATATTGCTGCAACAGATGTTGGAACACAGCTGGATTATGAGGATTACTGCACACGATACAGTTGACAACATTACTGCTTACAACGAATGTTCGATTTATCTTATATGAGAGGAGAACGAGAGTCTCACCTCATAAGAGGACCAGGAAAAGCCACAATGTCAAACTCATCCAGGTCGCCATGATCAAGTTGATACATGTAGCTGGGCGTCCCTGGAGTCAAATCCTCAGTTAGGGCTACAGACTAATTACATGACTCTATGCTTATAGAAATCTTATTCATTTGACAGGTTTGTACTGTTTCTTGTATTAATTGTGTCCAGGATTAAAAACTACAACCTTACATATTATAACGTTCCTCAGGACTAAACACTGGGCCTCAAGCTTTCCCTTTTTTTTCCCGCTAACTAATGTCTGTTGTCTGTGAAATGTTATAGTGCAGTCAGGTATCCACTAATCTGAAGGTCAGGCTGGATGATGTGAAGTTCTTCACTTGCTGTGTGTGTGTGTGTGTGTGTGTGTGTGTGTGTGTGTGTGTGTCCTACCTGGACTGCATGCAACTGGAACACGAAGTTGTACACATACATGGCTATTCAATCAAATTTCCCCAGCTCTCAAACAGAAACAGAAGGGTTCACACAGAAGAGATAAAGCCATACCGGCTCTCACCACTAGATGTCACTGTGACCACAACGTTAATCTGTTTATACTGTCAGTTTTCATCTGTCTGTTAGATTTACTCTCATGAACCTTCTCTATAATGTCACTCTGGTTAAACATTGCGGTTAAAAACAATGTCCTCGACGGACTGTTTGAGGTTTGAGGAAAAATATTAGGGTATTATTTGTATTTAGTTAATCTTAGACATCATTTCTAACTGGACATTACCCTCTGCTCAGCATGAGTGTGCAGTAGTTTACTCACCTAGTCACTAAGAAGCAAGTACAATTTCTCACTGAAAGTTTCACTTGGTTTGAGAACTAGAAATGTCGTCTAGCTTGGAATATTGAAGAATATAAAATACAGAATAAAATGAAAACACAGTTTAAAACACGTTCGAAAAGAACTCGTCATAGCGACAGAAATGTTTCGTATTCTGTCTTGGCTCTGATCAAAACACCCGTGTGGTGTAAGGTAAATCAGCTTTGCACTAATAAATCTATTTTTCCATGATTTTTGTTTTAACTGTCACCCTTCAAAGCACCATATAATATAATACAATATAATATAATATAATATAATATAATATAATATAATATAATGTAATATCATATAATATAATATAATATAATATCAGATCATAGCATATCATAGCATATCATATATCAGATCATATTCTCTATATGAGTCAGTAAGCACTGTTTAAGTGCTTAACACATCTTGAGCCAGTACATTATGAAATCAAGGGATTTCATTTCCTAAAACACATTCATGTGCACCCAGCCTGCTTTCTCTGAACTTCATGCTTATAAGGATCATACTGCTTTGTATAAAAAGCAAACACATATGAACCAATGTTCAGAGAACTCACCACATTCTGAGAGAAAGAAACAAATTTGTCCCAAACCCTTCTTCATGCTTAGATATTATCATGACACATCATTACATCTGAACTGCTTATCCTACCCAGGGTTTGCATGGGAGTCTGGGGCCTATCCCAGGGAACTCAGAGCACAACGCGGGGGGAAACCGTGGATGGGGTACCAACCCATCGCATCGCATACACATTCACACACTACAGACAATTTGGAGATGCCAATTAGCCTACAGCACATGTCTTTGGACTGGGAGAGGAAACCGAAGTACTCGGAAGAAACCCCCAATCAGGAGAACCCCTGAAGGGAAAAACATGCAAACTCCATGCACACAGGGTGTAGTCAGGATTCGAACCCCCAACACCGGACCTGCAAGGGACTGTTTAAGGGATTAAAAGGTTAAAATGTCTTTCTCCACCAAAAACATTCTGGGAAAACAAAGTACTTCCTAAAAGTATTTGTATCCAGCCTGGCCCCCTAAGGTTTCTTCACGCTTAAAACTTTATACAACTTATACGTTGTATAAAGTGTCTACATAATCATTTTTCAAAAATCAATTTAACAGTACACACAGAAATTAAATTTTTTGTATTAGTTTAACACAAGTATACAATACACACGTATAAATGTAAACCTGTAATACATTTTATTTCTAACAAGCAAAAAGGTTTAAGTAATAATACATAATACATTGGTCAAATTGGAGGATGGAGGGGATAAAACACAAATTTGCACAGTCCTTTATGCATCTCTGTTCCTCAGAGGGATCCAGAAGGACGAGCCTCTTCATCATTACCACTGAGCGCTGAACAGATTTTTTTTACAGACATAGACTGATACACTTGCATGCAATTATGGTATCAACATAAAGCACAAACATTACTATTGTTTTTGTTGTTGTTTAGTCATTAAATCTTAAAAGTATTTTTTTTTAAACATTTAAAAAAGTTTTAATTGTTTTTTATTATTGTTGTTGGTGTTGTTGTTTAATCATTAAGTCTTAAAAGTATTTTTTTTTAAACGTTTTAATTGTAAAAGTTTTAATTGTGTTTTTTTTTTTTTTTCCTGAATGATGAAAATGCCATTTTAATGTCTTTGTGTTAGTACATTTCCAAAGAGTATACAGTAATTTGTGTTATTTTTTTATGATTAATTTAACCAAGAGTCACCAAGAGTACATGTAGCTAGTCTGATACGGTGCTTCACAGTAATAAACTACCATAAAGTACACACATTCATTTGTACAGTATGAACATTTCAAGAAGACTAATATTATTCATTCTTATATTAAATGTACCATACATGGTAATACTATGTAAATAAATCCCTTTGTTAGTATGTATAGATGATGCAAGACTCAGCTGAGACACTGCTGAACATACAGGATGGTCCAAAAAGACAATGTAAATGGAGTGTACGAGGATTCACAGTAGATTAGAGACAAGTACACAGATAGTGCGGTAAGATTAAAATAAATAAATAAAAATGAGGGAAAATATTAGCTGGTTGGATCCAGTTCCTGATTCAGTTTCTCTAGGTAATAATAATATCCCTCATGGATTCATCCCTCTGCCAAAAGTGCTTGCCCCCTGCAATATATTTTACACTGCCATCTAGTGGGCTGAAGCTATAACGCTGCAATAGTGTTTTTATTATCCTGGAAAGCATGTATTCTTGGTATCAGTCTTCCTCCTTTTGTGCCAGACCCAAACAAAGCATGTAATTTGATAAATAAGTTCTATGTCACTCCTGAACTAAGCCTTTCAGTCTGCTAACTAGTCATTAACCCCTTACACTCCCACAATCTGTCCTCAAATCTAGTATTACATTCCTTACTCGCACAGCTACATGCCTTTCCAGTTAGTTACACTGTAGTTACTAAATGATTCATCTTAGTTAGTGAATCATATGCATTAATGTGACTAACAGTAAAAAGCTGAAAAAGAGGAGGAGTAGTTTTATACACATGCTGGATCTTAGCTGGGTCAGATTCACTCGAGTGGACTTGTTTTGTCCCATGATCAGATATTTATATCGGGCCCATGACATAATTAACCCCGAGTGCAGCTCAGGAGTCGACAGCAGTATAACTATAAGCTATAAACACTAATGTGAACACTGAGGATCAACATTTGAAGGGAGTGTGACATTTTAGTTTGTGCATCAGAGGGTTGTATTTGTGTTTATGGTGTGTATTTGTTTACAGACTTGTACACACTGTCAGGATTATCAGTTTACCTTCAATTGCTATGCGTTGTTTATAACTACAATAATGTCGTCAAAATGGTAGAAGATATTAAAAAGTCTATGAGCTGATGCTTTACACAAAAACGTACAAAAGGTCTGTATATAGTATATTTGTTGAAAATCTACGATATTTGTTAGCCGGCACACGGTGCCTTAGTGATTAGCACGTTCGCCTCACACATGTATGGTCGGGGGTTCGATTTGCACAGCTGCCTCCATGTGTGTGCGGAGTTTGCATGTTCTCCCCGTGCTGCGGGGGTTTCCTCCGGGTACTCCGGTTTCCTCCCCCAGTCCAAAGGCATGCATGGTAGGCTGACTGGCATGTCCAAAGTGTCCATAATGTATGAATGGGTGTGAGAATGTGTATGTGATTGTACCCTGCGATGGATTGGCACCGCGTCCAGGGTGTACCCCGCCTTGTGCCCGATGCTCCCTGGGATAGTCTCCAGGTTCACCACGACCCAGTAGGATAAGCGGTATAAAAAATGGATGGATGGATATTTGTTAATTAAGCTCTAAATCTGTAAGTTTCCCATGAGAGATGTGAATAGTTTTTTTTTTAAATAAAAGAAAAGGTCTGTTGGGGGATCTTTTTATGTTCTTCATTGGAAATTTGGTACAGCTTTGGTAAGACTTTCTTTCATGTCTGTCTCATTCTGTGATCGCTATTTGAGAATGTAATGATTATAGCTACATATTTTAAACTTCACACAAGGTCAGAATATTTTGAAGGTGTTTTTGACAAATGCTCATACACTGTATGTTGTGGTCAGTAATTTGGTTTTGTTGTTTGTACATGAGGTGATGAAGCTGAGCTTCATTATGAATAGATTCTCTTACACAAGGTAGCTATACAGAACGGCCAGCACATCCTGGAGATCACTTTCAAAGGTCTGGGGAAACATTACTGATGTAATGACTATATACACTCGTTCCAGAGATACACAGGTTTCTGTTAGGAGTATTACATCTCAGACAGATGTGAGTTCAAATGCTGTTTTTGTTCCACTAACCTGTTATTTGACAGATTGTCATTTAAGACTGCTTTACCACAGCATCTCCTACTGACGCTAAGTCTAGAGAAAAAATCATCAGGGCAAGATGGCTGTGTTTTTGGTTAAAGAGAAGGGGCTCTTTAAATATATTAGGTCCAAATCAACATTATTCGAGTTATTTGGATTTGGATATAACCCGTTCAGTTAAAAGTACCCTGTCAAACTATGCTATATAGCCAAAAGTTCGTGGACACCTGACCATCACACCAATACGTGGGCCACTCCTGAACTGTTGCCACAAAGTTGGGCACACAAAGGTCCAAGAAGACATGATTTGCCAAGGGTGGAGTGGAAGAACTCGAGTATCCTGCGCAGAGCCCTGACCTCAACCCCACTGAACACGTTTGGGATGAACTGTGACTCCAGCTGCACCCCATTGAACCCCAATGAGCAAATCCCCACAGCCATGCTACAAAATCTAGTAGAAAGGTTATTATAAGAGCAAACGGGGACTAAATCTGGAAAGGGATGTTGAAAATTCACATATGGGTGAGATGGTCATGTGTCCACTACATACTGTTGGCCATATCGTGTACTTCATGACTACTCACCTTTCACGACTATGCACAATCATGGCTTCTTTTTGTCTGTGTTATTGATAGAAAGTATGGTATTTTGTTAAGTTTACTTTGTGGTGCCATGTCCGAAGATGGCTTCTTTCCCTAAGTAATGAATTATATAAGAAATATGTTAGAAACCCTTGTGGTTGGCTGAAGCTGTGTTGTATCTTCTTCTTCTTCTCTGGAAGCTCGTCTTTTTCAACAAAAGGCTCAAAGTCATCCTCATAATCTTAACCTCCAACATCATGCTTCCATTTCTGATTCTTCAGACAATTCCTTGTCATCTTTTAGCAGAAAAAGAGATTTATGAACGTCATTGTACCATTAAGACAAACAAGTTTACACATATACCATTAGAAAGCAGGAATCCTTACCAATGATCAGAAGAAATTCATAATCATCATCAGCAGCAGTCTTATTCATGTCCCTTTCCTGTCCAGCAGGAACATCCTCATGGATCCTCGATGGATGACTGGTCATTTTCTGGACCCAGCTCATACACACCAGTGGGTGATTTTGGGAGTAGCTTCTTTTTTTTTTTTTTTTGATCCCTGGCCTTGATTGGTAAGAGTCCTCCCTAGTGGACTCTAGAAATCAAATGAACAATGGAATTTCTTTACTGTTCGATTATGCTCCTATTATGCTTAGACCACCAAACCCATATTATATTGTACATTGTACAATCTTTTATATACCATAGGCCCTATGATATACAGTCAAGTGAAAAATCAATCATTAGATCATCTTTGAAACAGTACCTATTAAAAATGTTAATATACGTGAACAAAAATTGAGCTTTTTCAATCATTTATTGAACAGAAATTCAGAACAGAACAGATATTCTTCTGTGGAAAAAGTAAGTACACCCTTGGCCTCAGAAGCTAGTATTGCCCCCTTTAGCAGAAATAAGTTATTGTAGGTGTTTTGTATAATTGTTCACCAGGCTTGCTGGAATTTCTGACCACTCTTCCATGCAATATTCTTTGAGTTGCAAGATGTTTGAGGATTTTCTTGCATGTACTGCCCGTTTCAAATCCCCCACAACATTTCAATGGGATTCAAATCCGGGCTTTGGGGTTCTTGGAGACTTCTTTTTGCATCAGACGGTCTGCTCTTGGGCTGAATTTGCTGGTATGGCCAGTTCTGGACAAATTGACAATGGAATGATGTATTTAAAATAGTTTGGAGATCTTTTTAAATCCCTTGCCAGATTCATAGACATCCACAATCTTTTTTTCTGAAGGTCCAGAACTCTTTAGATCTTGGCATGATGACACCACACACCTCAATACCAAAGGGAACACCAGACACTAGATATGAAAGGGGTATAAATAAGACAGGTTCCACCTCTGGCACCCAATCTTCAACACCTGATTATAATTTGATGGATTTTATGAAAGGTGTGATAAATGTAGCGGTGTACTTACTTAATTACTATAAAATGGCAATTTTATGTGTCATTTGATAGCGTGTATCACCTTTATTAATAGGCACTGTTTCAAAAAGGATCAAATGTTTGCTCGTCCAAATATGTAAAAAAAAAAAAAAAAAAAAAGAAAGAAAAAAAGAATAAAAAATAAAAACAATTTCCATGTGGTGTATTAACACTTTTTCAGTTGAATGTATGATACATTAATCCTTGATAATAGAGCCATAAGTAATGATGCTGTAATGAGACTTTGGTCTCAAGAACCTGCGTGTAATACATCAGCATTTTTCTAACCCATGATGAGTGAAGAATTAAAGAAACAACCAACATAAAGTGCGTTAGTAAGGTGTTGTTGAAAATTCCTTGCTAAATTCTGCACGTCAGTTTTCATCCTCATTAAAGGTGCAGTAGTCAATATGTTTTATTTGTTACTAGTACAAATAATGTGGAAAATTATGTAGAAATTATTTTTCAAAAATAATAGTTCAAGCCATTGTCTCATCTTGTCAGTCATTTTATAGACACGCCCCCCAATGCTCCTTCACAGCCTCATAAATCATTGTGCAGAGTAGTTGCATATTAGGTCTAGTCACACCACGAACTCCACTTCCCAGCCTGCACCGCGGCCTACAAACATGGCCGCCACGGACTGCAATTCCCCGAACACACACACTGACACTTTCATTCTCGCCTTCATTTTAATCATGCTCATCTGCATCCAATTCACTGAACAATCATAGCCACAGTATAAAAGGACGTTCATTTCACTCGCTCTTTTGTGCTCTGGGTGATGGTTTTCAGAAGCAGGATTCAAGAATGACAAAGAGATGGAGGAAGCGAAGTACAGCGCTGGAATTTCCTCAGGGACATTATGGAACATATTTTGGGGATTGTGAAGGGAAACATTAGTTTAATCCATTTTAATGAAACGTTTTCTATACTAAATTGTAGCAAAATATTTTTTTAAGTGAATGGGTCTGAATGCTTTTTTTCTACAGTCTGTCATTTTGAATCAGTTCGTATTATTTATTCCCTTCATATATTTTCAGATAATATCATACACTCAATATCTTTGTTATACACGCAAATCTGTATTAATCAGTTATTGATTTAATAATGATTAATCAGTTTTTCTGATGTATGATGAGAGTGTGTGTGTGTGTGTGTGTGTGTGTGTGTGTGTCTTTTCAGGCAGGGAATGGAAGGAATGAATCTGAGAACAACTTGTATCTCTGCCCCGCCCTGCTCGTGAATGTGTGAAGGACTGGTCATGTGTTTTTAGATCAGTCCAGCTGAGCAGGTTCTTCTGGGTGATATGGGTGTGGCTGTCATCACCTACACACTCGTGTGCACACACACAGGTACACACAGACAAGCTTGTGTAAGTGGAGCGCACACAAGTATCTCGCCAGATCGCGGCCTGATATCAGGGAGGTGTTTTTGTTTTGTTTTTTAACCAGGGGTTTGAGAGCAGGAGCTGTGTTTATGGCTGGATTCACTGCAGCACAGCAGGTTTGTGCCAGGGGTTTGTGCCAGAGTCTCCATTTCTTTCTTTGTTTCTGGATCTTATAGAGGATTCTGATCTTATGAGTCTCTCTCTGTCTCTCTCTGTCTCTCTGTCTCTCTCTCACCACATGCCTCGGAAACACACCTCTTGCTCTGACATCCCACTGTCTTCCATAAACACCTCGCTACACTATACAGTTCTGCATTTAAAGGCACGGTGCTGTGGTATTGAACACACTTTATCCTGTATTTAAAGTAATGCTTTGGCTGAAAATTAAATATACAAATTGGCCTCCTTATCCTAAATGCAATCAGTCAGCCAAGATATCGTTGGTGTTGGCTGTTTGCTTCCACACAAACCTAAATCATCACTACTGGGCATTTACAACTCGTGCTTGTATCCGTGTCCTGACCAGTGCACTGCTGTTTCCCAATCTAGCAGTGATACCGAGGTGATAAAATATTCTGGAAATGCTGCTGCACCTGATTTACTTGTAGTAGCAACACACACACCATACCAGTGTCAGTGATAAACTGAGATATCTGCTCGGGGTTGGTTCTGTGGTGCTGCAGTTCAATTAATGCACAAATCCCCATGACTCTGGTCATGGAGTACCGATTGTCCTACAGGTTTTTACATTTTCCCTGCTTGGTTCAAATAATCAGCAAATAAACAGTCCATCCTGAGGTGAAGTCAGAGTGTTGGAGCAGGGAAAACACTAGGGTTTTTTCAAGAGGAATGGACAGAATAGCACACGTTTATTCTTTCCACATCAAATTCCTGGTGCTAGTCCAAATTCAATCCAATTCAATTTTATTTGTATAACGCTTTTTAGAATGGACATTGTCTCAAAGCGGCTTTACAGAAACATATAAACACAGGATACAGATTTTTACATAACTGTTCATGTGAAATTGAGGCCCAAAACCATTTCCACAGTACTTCAAGCAGCACTATCCTCAGCAATCTCCAGGCTGCACTGCTTGGGGTCGTTCTCAGTGGCAGAATGTAGCCTCCATTTGATGAGAGCTCCATCCAGAGGTAGGGCATCAGGCAGGTCCGGAGAGCAGAAAGGGTCAGGATCACTGGCATCTCCATAACATCATGTGTAGCTCGACAGAAGGAGAGAGGAAGAGGGAGGTAAAGAGAGGGAGAGACTCTTAGGTATGCTTACTATCCAGTAATGGATGAGACTGTGTACTTTGTGTAAAAGTAAGTCTATTCATGGTAAGCTTGAGTATACAAATATGTTTTCAGCCTGGCCTTAAACACTGAAACTGTGTCTGAGTTCCGAACACGAATTGGAAGGCTGTCCCATAACTGTGGGGCTTTGTAAGAGATATCTCTTCCCCCTGCATTAGCCTTCACTATTCAAGGTACCGTCAAATAGTCTGCACCTTTTGATCGAAGTATTCGTGGCGGATCATAGAAAACCATAAGTTCGCTTCAGTACTGTGGTGTGAGACCATTCAGTGCTTTATAGGTCAATTGTAGTATTTTATATTCAAGCGAAATTTTTCTGGGAGCCAATGCAGTGTGGATAAGATCGGGGTGATGTGGTCATACTTTGTGGGTCTAGTAAGGACTCTAGCAGCTGCATTCTGGACTAACTGGAGCTTGTTTATGCTCCTACTGGAACGTCCAGACAGTAAGGCATTACAATAATCCAACCTAGAGGTGACGAAAGCATGAACTAATATTTCTGCATCATGTAGTGACATTATATTTCTTATCT
>JANDJT010000102.1:3103775-3119215 GCA_024331685.1 Stegophilus panzeri | reverse complement strand
ATATGAGACAGTGTGTATTAGACATTGTATATGAGGCAGTATGTATGAGACAGTGTGTATGAGGCAGCATGTATGAGACAGCGTGTATGAGACAGTGTGTATGAGGCAGCGTGTATGAGGCAACACATATGAGACAGTGTGTATTAGACATTGTATATGAGGCAGTATGTATGAGACAGTGTGTATGAGGCAGCATGTATGAGGCAGCATGTATGAAACCATGTGTATGAACCGTGTGTATGAAACCATGTGTATGAGACGTGTGTATGAGGCAGTGTGTTCTATGTTCTAATTATAGCTTCATTCTTGAGAAATCATCCTGTTAGAATTCTTGTGAATTTTGCATAGCTCGTTTTCTTCACTGTAACATTTACCACGAATCTGCCACTGACAGATGACAGCACATTAAGAGGAATGCATGCATTCTTCACACAGGTTAGACGGGTTACTGTAATCTCTCCCATCAGGGAGACTAGAACCAGAATTCTAAAGTAATTGTAACTTCACAGGAAAGGCACATTAATCAACCTGCAAACTTTAGACAAAGGTTTACAACAGTTTAGGTGAACAGGTTATGATTTGGAGTTACTTGCTGAACTCTCAGCTGTTTCCAAATAATTAAACCTCCTCAGTCATGCACAATAGTACAGTAGATGCTTATATCATTGCTAAAACCTATGACACTGTTTCTCATGCATACTCAACAGTAGTATTGTCATTAACACTGCTCGTATGCTTCATAGCATTAATATTTAATACGTTTTCACATTGAGGCTGTACAGTTGTGCAATAATGAACACAACGTGGACCTTCCAAATGTAGACCATTACCTAGAACATAAGTATTAATGGCTATAAAATATGATATTATATGTACAGTACTGTGCAAAAGTTTTAGGCACCCTATGTTTTTTAGTACAAACTTTAATATAGACTTTTTTCCCTGACTTCTACATTATCAAGTCAGTACAAAAAGCGTGTTAGATTTCCAAATATTAGTTTTCTAGCACAAAATGAAATGTTACAGAGAAATGTTTGTATGTCAGTAAAGAACACAGCGTATTAAGTGATAAGAGACACTTTTCAGACAAAAAACACTATGAAGGCTGCTGGATTTTGCTAAAATAAGAAGCAATTGCGACAGTTAAAGTCTCCAGAAGAACCGTGTCTGGTTCTCAGTAAAACTTACAGCTCATTTCCTTATAAAACTGCACTAATTGTACCGGAAACTACTACTTTTATTTTTATTTTTATTTGTTGTCACACCAAATATTGACTTTGTTTCATTTATTACTGTTTACTGCTCTTTACAGTATTTTTTATTTTTTTTTTTAAATGTAGAAACATTTAATTTCATTATTTTGAAGGCATCTATGTTCTACAGCATTTCTTTGCATGTGCCTTTTGCACAGTACTATATATGTGTTTATAAATATGTTATAATTTGCTAATAGTTTTCCATCACCATGCCATCTTTTGGCTTTGATCAAAATTGAGCTTTTGTGCAAATAATATAGTGTGATGTCTATATTTTTAGAAAACCTAAATAAATTTACCAAACAACATAGAAATATTCTTATTTAGGTGCCTTGGTTTAATTGCATTGTGTACTTTTATTTACTTTTATGGGTTTTTTTCCGGAGTATGATTTTCACTGCATTGTGTAATCTCTTTTTTTTTTTTTTCATTATGTTCTGTAATTTAAAAAATGTTTGTTTTTTGCTCATTGCATTCTGTATTTTTTCATGAAGCATGATTTTCATTGCTTTACATAATTTTTTTTTTCTGAAGTATGATTTTCCATTGCATTGTGTCATTTTATGAGAGGGATTTTTCTGGAGTATGAATTTTGTTGCATTGAGTATGATTTTCATTGCTTTGCATATTTTTCTGGAGTATGATTTTCATTGCTTTGCATAATTTTATGTTGCTTTTTTTCTATGACGTATGTGTGATTTTATGGGGGTTTTATTTCTAGAGTATGAATTTAATTGCATTGCATAATTTTTGCATAATAATGTTTTGTTTTTTTTAACCCCCTGGAGTAAGATTTCAATTAGATTTCAATTCAATAAGATTTCTGTAGTTTTATGTTTGTTTGTTTGTTTGTTGTTTTTTTCTGATTTTCATTGCACTGTATATTTTTTTCTAGAGTATGATTTTCATTGCTTTGCATAATTTTATGTTGTTTTTTTCCATGAAATATGATTTTCATTACCCACTGGTGTAAGATTTCAAAGCATTCTATAGTTTTATGTTTGCTTGTTTGTTGGTTGGTTTGTTTGCTGTTTTTTTCTGATTTTCATTGCATTGTTGTTGTTGTTGTTGTTTTTCTGGAGTATGATTTTGCCATTGCATTGTAGTTAGACGGTGTTAAACTGGCCCAGTGTCCATTCTTGTCTCACTTTTTGCTTTACCCTGAGACCTTCATGCATGGTGTGCACGAAACCCCGCCCACTCTACTACCACTGAGACCCGCCCACATAGGTGGGCGTTGCCCTGTGCACTGTAAAACAGCCCCAGTGCAGGTGTGTGTGTGTGAGAGAGCGACAGACAGCTGCAGGTGTTGGCTGGAACAGAGCAGCTGTGAGCTCTGGCTTTGCGTGTGTAAGTGTCAGTGCGAGTTTTTACCTGGCGACGGCATCCTTCAGTCTGTGTAGAGAAACTTTAAACAGAACAGCACCCTAAAGGGCGGATTTTTACACATACAAGTGTTGGGAAATCTGTCAGAATGTTCAAGAGGAAGACCGCGAAGTCCAGCGTGACCCCCTCATCCACGTCCACTAAAAGGTGAGCAAGACATATTATCACAATACACGCTCTCGTTTTATTTAAAGCGTGTTTGTTCTGAGCTTTCGTGGACATTTCGGTCATTATTGTGTGTTGAGGGCTTGCGCTATATTTGTTTATTTATTTGTGTGTGTGTGTGGGCTCGTGCCCCGCCCTTTATTTAAAGCCTACGTTCACCATCCCTCCTCTCTACATTATTCTGTCAGCTCTGACTGCCATAGTGTACGTTTTATTTAGAAAATTAAGCTAAATAAGGTTTTGTTTTGTTTTTTAAGTAAGGTTTTAGAGGTCAAAATGGCTGCACGAACACTTTCTGAACAGCCAAACAGACGTGTATTGCTTGCCTTAACGTGAATTTGCTCCGCGCGCGAGCACGAATTTTTTAATATTTAAAATAACGGCTTTTTTTTTTTTTTTTTTTTTTTTTTTTTTTTTTAATGCTAACTGTCAACTGTCAACCGTTGATTATCTGACATTTAGCTAAGCTTAAGCCTAAGGTGTGATATTTGTATATAAATATCACACCTTATGCTTAAGGATAAACTTATTTTTGATGATAAAGCTAACAAAATGCTTGCTAGAGACACCCTCAGGAATACAAAATACTGTCATTTATTCTATAAAAGCTCATTAAAACGACACCACATACACCTTTTCAGGTAAAATATACAGACTAAAGGTTGGAAAAAAGAATAATTTCCCTTAATAGTACCACCATAACGACTTTATTTCTGAGAATTAACCTAGAAAGGTAAATGTGGTGTAAAGGTGAAGCTTTAAAGGAACTTCAGTGGTTTTTAAGGTCCTATAATGTACCCTAAAAGTATAAAGATACATACTAAAGGTACAAAACATGCCCCATTGATGATGGCACCCTTACAACAAAGAAAATGCAGTTTGGTACCTTTTATTTTTGAGAATGTACCTCGGAAGGTGCATGTGGTGTACCTTTTTAATTAATGCTTTAAAGGTACATCAGTGGTTTTTAAGGTCCTGTAATGTACCTTAGAGGTATAAAGATACATACTAATTGTACAAATCATGCTCCCTTGATGATACCACCCCAACTACAATGAAAACGTACTGTTTGGTAGGCTACATTTATTCATAAGGATGTACCTGGGAAGGTGCATGTGGTGTACCTTTAATTAAAGTCTTAAAGTGATGTCACTGGTGTTTACGGTCCAGTTAAGTACCCTAAAAGTATAAAGATGCATACTAATGGTACAAACATGTCCCCTTGATGATGGCACCTTTACGACAAAGAAAATGCAGTTTGGTACCTTTATTTTTGTGGTGTACCTTTTTAATTAATGTTTTAAAGGTACGTCAGTGGTTTTTAAGGTCCAGTTATGTATGTTAAAGATACAGGTAGTGTGTGAATGTTCAGGAAATAGTTTAGTTAAATGGACAGTGGAGGTTTGTCATTTTGCTACTGTGACACATTTTAATCTGGGTGTATTCATTAAGCCAACTGAAAATGAAATGACTAATTAAAACAGGTGTGCTAATAGGAGGTGTCCGATACGGCGGCGTTTCATGTCGTTTCACAACTGTGCTTGGATTGAATGGTATTTCAAGGTGTGTGGATGTTTGACATGAATGTCATTTCTATGCATGAGTGTTTACCTGGTTGGGAGGTGAGGTGGAATTTGAACAATGTCTGCTTTCCATGCCCTTCCCATCGCACCTTACCCCGAGTTGCTCTTCTTGTTTGAGACCTTGAGGTGTCTCTTTGTTTTTAAGTGGCCTGATTTTCTAGTTCCTGGGCTGGAAGGTCCAAGAAACAGTTCAAGTTCAGACAAGCAGACTGGATGGGAGATTTGAGTTTAGCCTTGAGCATTCGCACTGCTTTTTGCATACATGCAAAATGGCTTTTTATTAACTCTCAATGGGATATTCAGTATATTTAGGCTTAGTAAAGACATTGTTGTGTTTCTAGTGAAGTTACGAATTAGAAACTGCTCTCGTGTTTGTACTGGATGTGCTTCAGCTCAGTGGGACGTGTGTTGTATTGTTAACGCCCACGTCAAAAACTTGTGTATGGCGTTCCATCCCACATGTGAATCAGATCAGTTGAACGTTGGACCTTATTTCCCGAATGATACACACAAGAAAGGCCCGGCTCTCGCATGAGTCATGGTCAGCCGCAAAACTACAACCCATAATGCTTTCCGCATGCCAAGCCTCCACAGAGTTCTCTGGTGATTTTTTTTAAGGACGTGCCCAGCAGGGATGTGGCTCGGGTATTTTGTTGAGATTGTTGTATTTGAAACAGATGTCAGAGAAAGGAAAATTTTCAGTTGCATAGCTTTCTGTCTAGGTCATCCATGAAAGTCGCACCCGATGTTGTCGATTGGTGAAAAACCTCACAAACTCTCTGACTGCGTTCTAACGAGGTTAATGTAGGTACGGTGGTCATAATCTGTAGAACAAAATATAGGCCTGTGTTTCTTTCGATTCCACAGCATTTCTTCACTTTTTGATGTAAAGTTTGCGGAACTAATCTTGAGCAAATCTTCACCAATCCAAATGCTGGTATTGCTTTTATTAGAACTAGGTGTTCAGGCTTGGCTGGTCCAAGGAACAAACAAAACCTAGCCTTCTGTGTTAACATTGTGAGTTCAAATATACTGCAACGTCCTTCAAGTAGTCGAGAGCTAACAGCATTTCTCAAGAGCTCACTGTTGGCAATACTGAGACTTGAACTCTTACCCTTCTCGCCAAAAATCCCAGAACCTGAGCCACCACTGTGTGTTTATCCAAGAAACATGCGGTGTGGCAACAAATGACCGTGACCTCTCCCACTGATACTGCACCAACTCCCTGTATATCTGAACAAAAGCAACATGCTGTGAAAGAAAGGAGAAATGTCCTCAGCTTAAAGCTCTGATTTCTCTGGAAGTGAATATCCAAACATCGGATTGCGTAACGATCACAGAATGATTAAAACTCATTCATTACATCATGCGAACTGATGAGTGTTTTGAAATGAGTGTTTTCCAGAAAAGTGCACAGCCAGATTTCTTATCATAGCTCCGTGTTATCATGCTGCATTGTATCATGTCAATAATCACCAGTTATGAGGACATTCTGCCTGAAGCGCACTTCTCTCGGAAACAGTGTTTGCAGATATGCACGCTGATGATAAGCTCGTGTAGGCAGCGAGACACTTTGCAAGTCAAAATGATTTCAGATTGTCTTGTCCATAAAGCCCCCCCCCTTGTTAGACCATTATAATTCCTATGCACGCTGAGAAGTTGTGAATTCTTTGTTGTTGTGGTGTATTTTTTTTTCTCTCGGCTTCGTTTAGTTACAGTCTCTCGGTTTAAACCTGTGGGAATTAATCCGGTCTATCCTGTTTATGTATGAAAAACCCGCATTGTTGTGTTGCGATCTCACTTTCCCCCGTCACCTTAAAGTCATTGAAGCTCAAAGCTCAGGGAAATGAAGGCTTATCTCCAAGTATTAAAGAACTACAGTCCGTGCACTAGAAATCGGATGAGTGTAAAATTGTGCAGGTTTCACCCTCCAGGTAAACGTGGTGTTCGCTTCTTTTTCCTCAAGTTAGGTCATGCCCAGCTGTGCAAAGTAGCTGTTTATTAGACACTTATTACCACTCTAAAGATTTCCCTGTAGCGTAACACACTCCAGGATCTGGTTTTGTGCATGAAAAAAGGTGTGGCAGTTGACTTTAGCAGCCGGTCATGTTCCCGGTGTGGTCTGATTCTGTTTCCTGTGTGTTCTGAGAATGAGGAGTGTTTGTGCATGCAGCACGATTCCTTTAAAAAAATAAATGCAGGTGTGGACTCGTTTTAGCCGACAGGTGAGCACACAGCGAGTGGGGTCTGTATTGTCTTCCTGCATTACATTAGCTGTCTATGAAGGCCAGTAATGTTGAGATCAGTCCCTGATTTTATATATATATATATATAAAACGTGTGTGTGTGTGTGTGTGTATATATTTATATATATGTTTTTTTTTATATATATATGTACACACACAGACACAGACAGTTGAGCGTGTCATACACACTAATTTCACTTACTAGTTTGTCGTTTTATTCTGTTTGTAGACTAAAACTTTTCTGTGTACCTCAGGGTCGATCTGACCACTCTGATCGAGAAGCTGCAGAAGAATGCTGACAAGGTGGAGAAGAACATCTTGGAGACGGAGCAGAATCTCAACAAGGTGACGCTTGAGTGACAACACAGCCTTAATATTAATAATAAATATTCTGCAGATACACTGTGATTTAGAAAGGTACTGTGCATATTTGGTGCCAAAGATCTAAACAATGTAATCGTACCCACAAAATGGTCTTCAAAGTCCAGTCATATACTTTAAAAATAAATAAATAAATAAATAAATAAAAATTCTAAAGTTATACTACATTCTCTAGGTCCTTTAACTAAATGTACAGAACAAGACATGTACGAAACATGATGTTTGTCTGAGGTTGTACCAGCTAAGGACAGGAATTAGAACGTTATGCTAATATTTTCCTCTGGGTTTGATTCACTGTCAGCAATGTTAGCATCAATCCAAAGTGAAAGTTCCATCTAACCGTATGACTTCCTCGACGACTTTTTTATTACCAGGACGTGCTCAAGATCAACGAGGGCAAGCCACCGCTGTATCAGGACTCCACCAACAAGGCAATCGAGAACTCGCTGTTCTTGCTAAACGGTCTGGATGAAGACGCAGCCGAAGCCAAGCGCCTGCAGCACCCGCAGGCCGAGATGATCGAGCACGAGTGAGTAGATGCGACGGAAACACCCCGATCAGAGAGAGCTGCATGTGCTTAATGTCACAGTAAAGTCGTTAGGCCGGTAGACCGGCAATTTAACATCCACGTCAATCTAGAGCCACCTATATTATAAGTTCTTAAACATGACAACATCTTAAATGAGCAAGTACTCAAATACACAGAGAAAGCGGTTTATTTGCTGTCGTAACTGTTATATATAAGTGTAATTGACTAGCAAATTTGTTTTAGCCCAACACACTGTGCTCAAATGCAGGGTGATGATCATAAGTTCCCGCCCCCCAAAACCAGTGTAAACGATCAGACCATGTTTTACACACCCAGTGCCGCTGTGAACAATCGTGGGTCCGTTTCTGAAAGGATTTACGTAGGTTAGGATTTCAGCGTAACCAATTCAAGCTTCTACGTAAAAGGAAAAAATAAAATAATGAAGAAACGATTGCAAGTAGTTTGAGAACTTGTGCCCATTCCTATTCATTATTAACCTCTGATAGTTAACCTATGGCCAGTCCATGTCACTTTTATTTTTTAACATCCATAATGATTTCAGTCATAATTTGAACATCTGTATCCTTATTAGAAACTGAAACTAACTGGGATTCTGTAGCCTATCTGATATAACAGTAATTCCAGTAGTGGTCAGAGGAGGATGGGCTTCCCCTGCTGACACTTGGATCATCTTAAAGTTTCATATTTCCACCATCACCGTCTTGGCATTAAGACAGTGATGTTTGCATCAGTTTTGTAGGTAGAATAGGATATGGACCAATACGCAATGTAGACTAATCACATTTTTATTTATATTTTTGTTAAGTATGATGCAGCTGCGTGAGCGTGTGAAGAAGCTGCGGAACGATCACAACCACATTTACCACCTGACACGATCCGAAGGGTTTCCCAGTGTCGACTGGGGCAAGATCATCGATGAGAAAACAGTGAGTATCTCCTTCAGTCTCTCTCTCTCTCTCTCTCTCTCTCTTTCTCTCTCTCTCTCTCTCTCTATTTACATGTCTTGTTTTGGAAATCAACTCATTTAAAAAGGAAAGCCAACTATTAATCTGGAAGGGTGTGTTGTGTTTATGCAGGCAAATCTCAACAACAAAGGATTTGGACAAGACCTTCCCACTGTTGAGAATGAAGTGGAAGAGCACAATATCTTTCACAGTGAAGTGGAGGCCTTGGCTCCTTACATCGGTCAGGGAGACAAGGTGATTTAGCTGCATCGCTAATTTGCTAGCGTCTCGTGTTATATTATCATTAGCTTAGCCTTGTATTCATGTGTTCGAGTTGTGTTCCAAAGCTGCTGCTTCTTCTTTGTTACACAACCATAAACATGTCTGATTGTTAATATTCAAATAGATACCTCGAATGTAGGTTTGAAACAATAGAGAACGGTGTATGACTCATCTGACTCTCCCGTCTGTGTTGCAGGACTCCGTTGGTGGGCTGCAGCTAAAATACAACAAGCTCCTGGTAAAACTCTGCTGTTCCCTTTCATTACCTTTCTGCTGTTGGATTTAATGTTGGATTTAAGCAAGCTCCTCTCCTTTTAGCTGTCATGAAAAGGAAAGCTCTGTGAGCTCTGTGGATTTGAATAGGAAGTTAATCTGTGTTTGAGGATGTGTCAAAAATTTGCCTTTCATCTTTACCCAGTCAAAGCTCCGTTGTACATTTTGTGTATTTTTTTTTTTTTTTTGTAATTCACACCCAGGCAAGCTCCACGGCTCGTCAGAAGAACCTGCTCAGTCTGAGAGACTACATGCAGCGCTGCACCAACGAGCTCTACTGGCTGGACCAGCAGGCTGATGAACGCATCATGTACGACTGGAGCGATGCCAACCTTGACTACCCGGCTCGCAAGAGGCAGTACGAGGTAACCGCACTCGCCAAATTCGTCTCAGCGTGCTGTAACTAAATGAACACGTCTCAGAATCATACATTACCCCTGCTATTACCCCGCACATGACATGCGGGTAATAAAAAAAAAAAACTATATACTATACAGTGGCCTCGAATTAAGAATTCGTTCCCACGGTTTATTAATACGTGAGCACATTTTATTCATTCGTTCCCTTGGTTTAGGTAAATCCTGGCCACGATTTACCAATTCGTGCCCGTAATTTCCTGAATCTGTCGTCCTTTTACTGTGTAGTGATGAAGGAAATCTATAGCTGCTGTTATGGACAGTGTACTACACAAAGGTGTTTTAATTTATGTTATGTTAAACATATTCTCAAAATTCTGTTTAGCAAACTGATAAGGAGGTTTATCAACACACATAAAGCAAGGCTTCAAGGGGGAGTGGACTGTAACGGGGAAGTAGCCTGTTTCACAAGGAGAGGGCAAGAGTATAAATGAATGAAAGAATATATTTAACGAATGAATAAAATGTGGTGACTACAATATATATATATATATGTGTGTGTGTGTGTGTGTGTGTGTGTGTGTATATTTCTTTCTTTCTTTCTTTCTTTCTTTCTTTCCTGCATGTCATGTGCTGGGCTCCACAGATCTGAACACCTGAGCAACTTTAATAAAAATGAAAACAAACCTAATGAGTTAATTTCCCTGAAACCATCGTGCATTTGCATACTTTCATTCTTTACTTCCTTTTTTCCCTGAAATGTATCTATGGTAAAAGTCACTCTTCCTTTATGTAAATCCGCTACAATAAAACTTAACTCATTACTAACGGTCCCTTTTTTTTCCACCTTATTCCACTTCTGTAGAACTTCATCAGTAAGTGTCTGGAATCCAAGGAAGGGACAGTCACTAAACTGAGTGACGATGGGGAGAAACTCATCGCCCAGGGACACCCAGGAAAGAACGTCATCGAGGTACAGTCAGATTATTATTATTATTATATTTATTTATTTATTTTTTTACAAAATTTTCTATGTAAGTTGAAATTTAAAACGATGTAAAGCATGGCTAGGCAATACGATGATATATCAATAATGTGATCATTTTTGCCAAAATGTACCATCTGCGTTCTGAGATATTGTGAATATTCTCTATAATATATAATAATATCTTTATAACTTTTTTCTGTTTTTTAATCATAATTGGAAGCAGATGGGGTTTAAATTTTTTACCGCATCTTTAAAATAGTACTTTTTTTAAATAATTTATTTCTGTAGGCATTTTTTTTTTAAATTGCAATTTCCTGTATTGTTGAAATGTCAGTAATATCGTCCACGCCTAATGTAAAGCATACATATTTAGAAATCCACTTATTTATTGTTTTGTCGTGTGTTTCGTCTCCAGGCGCACATGGATGCTGTCCATGCAGACTGGAAGGAATATCTCAACCTGCTCATCTGTGAAGAGAATCACCTCAAGCACATGGATGACTACCACAAGGTAAGGAAAAGGCTAATTAATAGTGCGCTTGCTTTAAGAGCCGGTTAAACACGAAGTCATGGCGGTAAGGATGATTCGATAACACCACGTGTCAGAGTTTTAACGGATCGTTTTCTACCGTGCGCAGTTTCAGAAGGAAGCCAGAGACACTCAGGACTTGCTGAAGCGCCTGGATACCGAAATCAACCAGAAGTACAACCCTGACTTTAAAGACCAGTACCAGTTGGATGGCTTGCTCACAGACCTGAATGTAAATATAGTCATTTTCGCATTTATTAATCATATTTGTGCATAAGTGTGTGAGCACGTGAGTGAGCGTATGGACGTTTTCAGAGCAAACAGGTGGAGAGTCTCAAAACAGCTGTGTTTATTTGTTCAGGACCAAGCGAAGGCCATGGATCACTTTGATGAGCGCGTGAAAGCTCTCCAGGAGCGCAGCCTTCAGGTTCTGCCCTTGAAGTACCGCAGGAGTCCACAACAAAAGCTTCTACCCATCGATGCGTTGTGCGACTATGACACAGACGAGGTATTCAACACTAGTCCTCCTTGAGCCGTCTCTAATGCCTCTTATCAACAATTATTGGAAGATATTAATGGAAAACGAGTGACACAAACACCTTTTCCCTCTGCTCTCAGAGTAGAGCTATTTAGTTTAATGGATTTAAACCCCGTCTGGTTAAGCAGCGAGACTCGTATAAATCTCAGATTTTGCTAAGAATTTAGCAGCGAGTTTTAGCTTTACCCATTAAGCTTCGTCTGATTGTTTGTTTATTTATGGAACGCACAGGGTCAGATTCAGCGAGGAGAACACTACACGCTGCTCAGGAACAACGGCCCCAAATGGGACGTGAAAGACTCGGCCGGCCGCACCCTGACAGCGCCTGGCGTGTGTTTCATCATTCCACCGACTGACCCAGACTCTGTCGCCATCGCTGATAAGTGAGTATTCCTCTTCCTGTGTAGCTTTGTGGACAGACAGCTATAATATGTCTCACGTCCTAAAGGGCTTTGAATGTCAATCCAAAATTGAAATGTACACAACGTTTGCGTTATTTTCGCACTGGAGCTACAAGGAGAATGTACGAACGGACGGGTATTCAAGTGCTATGGAAAATGGATGGCTGGATAACGAACAGTAGTATAAAACATCAGGGAGAATCCATAATTACAGATTTAATCATGAAACTTTTTAATATCATGCGCATAACTTCTAACGTGCCAGTTCAACGCTTCATGAGTTAAATCATTTTATTTCCTCTCCATGCCTACATATAAGTATGTTTTGGGGTTTTTTTTTAAAGAGTTTTAAGATTGACAATATTTCTTTCTTTTGTCATGATACAGTCTCGTGAGCCAGCAGAAGGCCAACAAGCAGAAGGTGGCGAGCAGCAAAGTGGCGCTGCAGAACCGACTGGCCAACCTGAAGAAGGACAGCACGAGTGGACAAGGTGTGTTCCTGGGATTCATTCAGACACAGCATTAACTTCAACACTACGACTGAACTGTCACGGCAATAAAACAGGCTTCTGTTGTGTGTTTTTCATCTATACATATCTATACATACTGAAACATAAGTAACAGGGCTACGTATTTGGAAAAACATCAGTCAGTAATGCATTTTTGAAAAAGCACTATTTAGAATTATTGTTTTTAGGAGTATTTAGTTCCACTAATTTTAAAACAAACTCGACCCGTTTATGACCTAATATTGTGTATAAACAGCGACAGGACGAAACACATAACCGTGACAGATAGATAGATAGATAGCGGCTATCGTTTTGCTATAACGTCTCTTTGTGTTTTACTAGTTCTGGGGTCAGGTTTACGTTCCTGCTGTCAGCAGTCCATAATACCTTTTTTAACATTTTGTGCTCAGGACAATGTATTGCAGACTCGTCTGATTTAATGTTAAAACCTTGAATAGATATTGGCTACGTATTGCTTCCTGCATGGTATGTCATGGAATGGTATTTTTTAAAATTCAGTTCTGACAATCGCAATATTTTTTAGTTAAAAGGATTGTGTAGTGCTTTACGGCAAAATAGAAGCAATACAATTTGTGTTGTAGTTGTCACATGATCACCAAACCCCGACCATTCTATGTAAAGAGTAACTAGATATTCCAACCGCCATTAAAAGTCATTACAAGCATTTGACCTGCTGTCCGGAAAACGCGAGTTTGAATCCCGACAGAGCAAAATTGGCCGTGCTCTCTGGGTGGAAGTGATGGCATACTCTCCTGTCAATCACTAGCCAGTCATGGCCGTCTGTGAGCTCATGCATGCGGAAGAGGGCAGATAGCGCTTTCCTCCACTGCCGTTGTGATGAAAAGATGCGGTTGGCTGGCTTCACGTGTCTTAGAGGAAGCACATGTCTCAAGCCTACACCCTCGTCGGTTGGTAGCTGTCGTAGGATTGGTGAGAGCTGGGTGGTGGGTGTGACCAAATTAGAGAGAAAATTTTTTGGGGGGGGGAATTATAGAACGGCGATACAGGATAGCTTCTTATCAGGATTTGTTTTAAATAAGGATTTAAATAGATCTCTCTGTCTCTTGCTCACACACTTTTTGCTTCATACTTTCAAGTTGTTCTAACGCGATGGAAGTTATTAAGCTGATTTCTCGCACCTGAATCACAGATAAGCAGGAGCTGCAGTGCCGTCAGCTGATGGCCGGACTGGATAAAGTGGTGAACGACCTAGATAAGCAGGAGAAGGCCATTTATTCCCAAGTGCGCCCCCCTCTGGAGCAGAGCCGCCCCGTACAGGACAGCGCTGACAGGCTGCAGAACATGAGGGTAAGAAATGTGACATTTCTCTCTCTCTCTCTGTGATTATAATCCTCCTCACATTTCTTGGTCCAGCACTGTGTGGATGTTTTGCTAAACGTTTATATCTAGCTTCTACAAACCGCCGTAATGGTGTAAAAATCTACTTACTGACAATAAAAATGGCTTTTGTAATATTTCTATAAACACACATTGTGATACAGATTACAGAAGGTAGCTCAGAACTCCCTCTAGATTGGCTCGATCACACGTTGAGCTGCATATGAATAACAGATATTAACGATTATATATAAAGCGTATGCGATGTGGCTATTTCACAAAACAAAAATATATAAATTAGGAAATTCGAATATGCACAAATACATAAATAAAAGTGTCATTATGAAATTCAAAAGGGCATTCTGAAATAAAATTACAAAATTAAAAATGAACTGAAATGTCACTATGTTCTTGTGAAACATAATATTTCGAGTTTGGTATTATTTATTTATTTATTGAGTTATTTCACAGTATACTGACTCACATATATTTATTGCTGCATTTATTCATCATGTTGCTTATAATCATAGGCATATTTCTTTATTCAATTCGAAATAAAATGGCATCCCGTACTTACATCATTGAGACACTGAGCTGTTGCAGTGCATTGTGGGAGTTCATGTGCTTCTCAGGAACTTCTCAGTAAATCTAAAGCAGTGACTTCGTCCAGTCTGAGCATTCAAATTGATTCAGCCGAAAAACCATTAATGTTAACTCGTTTATTTTTTAGGACATCGCCTCCATCGTCCGTAAGATCGAGCCAGAGAAGACCTCCAAAGTTCGTGAGGCTGAGACTTTCCTCAAATCCAACCCCAAGTGTGCCAGCGCTCCACAGCTCTCCTCCAAGGTCGACACGACTCTCAACAAATACGACAAGGTCGAGCAGCTGCTGAAGTGTTCGAATGATAAGTATGTGCCGTGGTTTTTTTTTTTGGTTTGTTTGTTTGTTTGTTTGTTTATTTTCTGCATACACATATGAGAAACGGAGAGTAAAACGTTCTTTCTCATTTATTTCTGTAGACTTCAGAACTCCAACAAACTGGAGAGCTCGATACAGAGCTGCAAAAACCTGCTGACACCCTACGAGAACAGGCTGGCCAGAGAAGAAATCGCTCCCTCTGACCCGACCTCTATGGACAAGACTCTGCGCGAGCTAGCTGTAAGACACTGCTTACACACATCACCACTTCTGCAGAAACTTGCGTCCGTAAAGCTCGGTTTAATGAAACTCTAAACGGAAATAATTCTAAGCCACTTTTATACGCACGTAGCACAATACTATACGTCCTGAATGATTTATTAAGCCGTATGATTTATGTCGCGTATTCGGTCCGACACAGGACATGAGCTCGGAGCTGAGGGTGAAGAAATCCATCATCCCAGACATGGAGAGTAATCTGAGGAGCTCTAAACTCAGCTGCGATAACATGGTGAACAGGGTGCAGGAGCACTGCCCTGACATCGACCGGCAGGAAGCAGACGTTCAAAAACTTTCCAAACGCTATGACAATCTTCTCAGGCAGATCGACACCAGGTATGTTTTTCACATTTATTCGTTACTTAAAAAACGATCAGTATGTAACGCAAAAAAAAAAAAAAGGCTTTTAATTGACACCTGACACCTGAATTGAAAATACACACCCACCATCCACTTTATTAGGAACACCTGGACACCTGCATTGAAAATACACACC
>JANDJT010000102.1:3075993-3091347 GCA_024331685.1 Stegophilus panzeri | reverse complement strand
TGTCTCTCTCTGTGTGTGTGTGTGTCTCTCTCTGTGTGTGTGTGTGTCTCTCTCTGTGTGTGTGTGTGTCTCTCTCTGTGTGTGTGTGTGTGTGTGTGTGTCTCTCTCTGTCTCTCTCACTCTGTTTTATTTATTTATTTATTTTTTTAGATTGTCAGTCCCCCAAAGGACTTGAAGAAACCAAGAGGCAAAAAATGCTTCTTTGTAAAATTCTTCGGCACTGAAGATCAGTGAGTACTGAACCTCTTTCCCCCCCATTGTACGGGTGTATTTTAAATGAAGCCCAGTGTTATTTGCTTTATTTCCTCCCTTCGAGTGCCTGGATAAAGGTCGAACAGCTGAAGCCGTACCACCCCCACAAGGAAGAGATGATCAAGATCAACAAAGGCAAGCGCTTCCAGCAGGCTGTCGATGCTGTGGAGGAATACCTGAAGAAGGCCAAGGGGAAAGAGCAGGTGAGTTCCAGCGAACTCGACACACGGGGCTCTGAGCTCGCGGCCCCAGACTCGTTCCCAACACCGTCGCTTACTTTATCTGCAAGGACGTGTGCCACTACTGTAGCGCTAGGGAAAGCATCGGATTCTGACGTGACGGCTACGCCTGAACCGAAGTACGCAATATCGAGTCGATGATGTTCTAGTGACCTCGCTGTAGCAAAGACGGTCCCTGACTTTAATCAGGGACGAACGCTGGAATAAATAGCCGCTGTGCTGGAACCCTGACCCAGCTCCAGAGTTTCAAATTCGACCCTGAGCTTGATTTTATTTCTCAAATTTATCCTATATATGCTGGTCAGTGCTAGACGGTTTCCAAGTTAGGCTTGAGAAGACGACTCGGGAATCTGTACCATCCTGGACACTGTAGTGATCTTTCCAAGTTCATTCCCAGCCAGTTTCAGGGACCGAGACGTCTCCTCAGCTCCCTGGTTCAGCAGTCAGGGCAGACATTTTTGTAATGATTACTCACATTACCACTTTCAAAATAAAATAACTTGCACGATCACAAGGAAAAATCTGGCCTTCCCTACACCCCCTAATAGAGAGTAGGGGTTTTTTTCCCCCCTCTTCTCTGAATGATTGTTATATCTGAACCTCCTGTAGATGTCCCCGACACTCGTTCTAGCAGCATGTCCGTCCTCATCCTTGGCTCTTGTTGTCACGCGTCACAGATGAAATTCCTGTACTTCAGGGTTTTGGAACTAGTACCGTTTTAAGACCTTTACGGCGGTTAACCGATTTCTTCTAGGATCTTATTCATACACACTAACATCCTTCTACGAGCTCCACCCTAGAGCGACGTGTTCGGACAGCTTGTCGATCAAATAAGCTCTTTTAATTTTAAATAAATAAATTAAATTCCCCAGGCGCACGGCTCGGACGACAAGAACAAATCCGAGAAGGGGCGGAAAGCCGCCGCCAAACCGATGAAGATTATAGAAGAAGACGACGAGGACGCGTTCAAGGGCGGCTCCTCCGACAAGGTCAGTTCGCCGAGCTTTTCATATTACAGGTTCGAGATTGTATGTTCTCCCCTTCTTCCTGTGTGTGGTGCGGACTCATGGGATTGTATTCGCACATTTTCCTGTTCGTTCGCACATCACGTCATTCCGTGGCTTGATTGCTGTGTGGTTGTGCTTCGTGGCTTGAGCGCACGCACAAGGCTTTCTTGTGCACGAGCTGCTTCTTTGCTTCAGGCATCACGTTTATTTACAAACAAACAACTTTAAGTCTGTGGTAAATGTGTCTCTCTTTCCCTTAAGGAGCAAACTGACTCTGACCCAGAACCGTCCTCTGTGCAGCGGCTGGTGGCTGGAACAGTTGCAGGATTCAAATGGGAGAGCAGTGTAGGTGATAAACTCACACTCTGCCCTGCTTGAGACGCACTTTTTTGCTTCCCCCCCCCCCTCCTTCTTAAACCATGCTGACTAGGGATGCATCTATACCGATACCGTGATCTTTTACTCGTACTTGTAAAAGAAAAACACTCAGACGCTACAAGCTTATGTTGAACTTTCTTCTTGTACGTACAGGCGCCGTATTAACTTAAGCTAGTCAGTGAAAAGTTTCTAGTTGCTACGTGTAAAATTCAGACGTCTGTTTATTTGAGAAATATTACGTCTAATCCACTTCGTCTGCGATTTAAAGAAAGAAGAGAAGAAGAAGAAAGCAAAACACCGCAGAAGCAGAAAGTGTCCTGCTCGACCGCTCCGTTTTCAGCTCCTCCCCCATGACTCTCGCCGCTCGGTCACGTCCAGCCGAAGTCGAACACGCCTTTTATCTGACGAGAAGCTGAAGTACAGAATGATGTCAAGTATCGGTGGTAGAGAGAGAGAGAGTGTGTGTGTGTGTGTGAAATTTGAACGCGTATACTACCGGTCAAAAGTTTGTGGACACTCGACGGACATGTTTCTCATGATCTGAATGTGTGAAATCGGTGTCTTATACGTATTCGTTTCTTTCATTAGAAATCTAACGTTTTATTTACAAAATATCTTTTATTAAACGGACGACTCGGAGAGAAATATTCCGAAAAGCGGCCGATAAGAGTCCAGCGTCGGTGTGGACTCCTTTAACACTGTTTAAAAAGCATCTCAGGGAAATTCCTCAAGAAATCGGCCGAGAAAACGCCAAGAATACATTTCTGGAAATTCACGGCGAAAAGCGCGTCGTCTTTGAAGATGCTAAAATATTAAATTATTCTGATTTATTTTGGATTTTTTATCACAACATAATTCCCATAGTTCCATTTGTGTTACTCCAGAGTTTTGACGACTTTATTATTATTTTTATTATTATTATTCTAAAATGTGGGGAAAATAAATAAATAAATGAAGAATGAGTGTGTAAACTTTTGACTGGTAGTGTCTATCTTCTAAAATGGGATTTTTGAGCACTCTAGCTTATAGATATCCTTAAGGCTGCCATATTCATATGGCGCTAAAAGCCACAAAATGTCCATTTTGATGTCACGGGGATTTTACGATGGCGTCCGTGATTGATTCATACTAAGCAGTTTACTCATTTCGGTATCGGTGTCTGGTGGGGGGAACGGTATTGATGCATCCCTAATGCAGATGCTTGTCCTTACACTATGGTGTGGTGACTGTGGCGGTCCTCCTGCTGTCGCCGTTTATACAAAAGAAGAAAAAGTGCCCCTTAGTAACCGACCTTTGTGCTAGCTTTCTGTTTGAGTAATGTCTTAATGCTTTTTTCACTAGTGGAAGCCATTTTGTTAAACAAGTTTAACTCTTCCTAAGCTGCTCATACGCTCACTGTCCACTTTGTTAGGCACACCTGTACACCTGGGCGTTCACGCTGCTGCTGTTCAGTTAGATAACCGCATGAACGTGCAGGTATCCCTAATAAAGTGGACATTGAACGTGTACATGTATATGGCGTGTTTTAAGCCACCATACAGGTTAAGCTAACGTACTTCAAGGACACGTACTTGTTTCATCCTGCAGCGTTACGACGACCGCGTGACACCACGTGACCTTCGTGTAAACGCCGTATGTAATAACACTGTAAAAAAAAAAAAAACTCTAGGTTTGTCCCGGCAGAGGCACCGTCACACTCTGTACGCTGTAATGAGGCCTGCTGACTCAACAATAAAGCTGCGTCGATCTATCCTGCGCAGTCTAGTCGAAATCATATATGATTTAAAATTTTTTTACATTTCGAATTTTAACTGAAGATGATCTCTGCAGAACAGAAGGTGGCGTTTTGGGGAAGGTTCTTTTTTTTTTTTTTTTTTTTTTTAACGACTTGATCGAATTCCAGGAGAGTTTTCTTTGTGTATTGTCAAATAATATTAAATCGATAAAATAAGAACATTTTAACCTTTTAGGAAACGGTAGTCTCTGAGGAAGCGTATCTGAACATGATCTGTAGCGGGCGGAAAGAAAAACCCCCCTGGATCGTCGTCGTTATCCCAGCTGTGTAATTATACCAGAAATGGCCGCGTGGCTGACGAATAAGACACTCAGTGTTGTGCTGTTGGAGGAAACTAATCATCGATTGGATGGTGTAATGGAGCGGAGTCACCGCTACCCCCCTACGTTTTTATTTCACTCGAACAGCTCCTTCTGAAGTGTTTTATTCCTCTTGTACCGTGGCAGTATGCCACACTTCCTATTCATCGAACGACAACACGTCATACTTTTTGTCCGTTTATAGTTGCGTGTAGTCTTGTGGAGCGTCTACCAGGCAGGCCAGGTTCCTTCACCAGGATCTTACAGAGAATGCAATTAAACTCAGTTACAGCTTCGCCTCTGATCATCTTTTCTCTCCTCACAGAAAACTTTATCGATTTCACACACACACACATGTTTAAGTCCATTTATGTTTACGTGGACCGTCCCTGATTGAGTTGTTGCTATAGAAACCGGGACGAGCGCGCACAAGGACGGGGTGTAGTACGTGCAGCAGCGTGAGAAACGTCGACTTGTGTTCTGCCGAGACGTCTGATATCGGTACGTCGTCAGGGCCGCTTTTGTCGTTTTGATGAAATACTAAAGACTGGGGGGGGGGAAACTCGAGGACTACGCAGAGAGGCTTCAGCATCGGCTAGATGTTTACTGTTATTTTTTTGTTTGTGTTGGGCTGAGTGACATCAGCGCATCTGCCATCTGTGTGAAGTGTGATAAAGTAATTGCCTCCTCTTGTGTACGTATTCCTGTGTTTTTATAAAGGTTTAAAGCCAGGGATAATCGCGATCAGTGCGTTACTCTACAGTCCAGATAACAAAACAATATCCAAACTGCTAATAAATAAATTCAACAAGAAATCACTCGATATCAGGGGAAAGTAGTTAATCAGCTTCCACGAGATGTGGCAGCGGACAGGAGGTGTTAAACAGTGTTGCCGGGACGGTTGTGCTGTTATGCTTCACCTTTTACACGTACGGTAGGAACGGCGTTCAGTACGTGTGATGCAAATTTTGCCATCATCAGAGTACGCACGTACTGTACATGCGCCGCCAGATTTTTCTAACCATATGTACTTTGTGCGACAATTTAATTCTTTTGCGCTGTTTATTTGTTCCACAAGGTGGCGACAGTGACCCAGGGCTTTGATTCTCAAGGTAGTCGAAGGAAAAAAAAGCGAAGAGTTTTGTATAATTCTAGACTTAAAAAGTATAGGGATTTGTATACAGGTGCTAATCGTGGTGAGAGATCGCCCAAGCATTGTTCTTCGTGTTGATGTTTCTTCTTCTTCGTCGTCGTCGTCGTCCTTCAGACCAAAAGACCTGCTTTACTGCTCTGTACTGACTCTTGTAGGCCAGGAGCGGTATTGCAAGTTGTCGTAATGCGCGTGCGTCGACCGCCTGCGTATGCGTACGTGTCAAACGGAGTATACTTGGAAAGGCAATGCGTACGCGTAAAAAAAACGAGGTATACCTGAGGCTTAACTGAAGCTGTTCTGCCTGCAGAGACAGGAGCGTAACGGCAGCGCTTACTCACACCGCTAATTCACCGCTGGCTTGGTTAGTTGTTCGACCAGATTTTCAAGATTTTTTTTGTTTGTTTGTTTTTGTCTGATTTCAGTTCAAACGTTCACATGGAGGTTCCTCAACAGTAACTAGACACCATACGAGCCTCGATACATTTCATACGAGTGACGTCAACAATTCCTTTATTCTCTATAACCCTATAACACTATATATTTCCAAAGATTTGTGGACACCTGACCATCACACCCATGTGCTTGTTGAACATCCCATTCCTGATTTAGTCTCTGTTTTGCTGTTATAATAAGCTCCACTCTTCTGGGAAGGCTTTTCATTAGATTTTGGGGGCGTGGCTGTGGGTATTTGTGTTCATTCAGATACAAGAGCATTAGTGAGATTGAGGTCATGTGCTGATGTCGGGATGGTGAGGAGGCTCCAGTTCATCCCAAAAGGTATTCAGTGGAGTTGAGGTCAGGTTTCTGTGAGGAACACTCAAGTTCTTCCACTCAAACCTTCTCAAAACCATGTCTTCATGGAGCTTTCTTTGTGAACAGGAGCATGGTCGTGCTGGAACAGGGTTCGGGGCCTCTTAGTTCCAGTGACGGGAAATTGTAATGTTGTAATTATTTGCTTCAAACTTTATGGTGACAAGGTGTGGGTGTGATGGTCGGGTGTCCACATACTTTTGGGCATGTAGCATGTAAAGATGTCTAAAATAAACTAAAATAAATACAACTTCATTCATTTTATTTAGCATTGTTTATTGCAAATGTCACAAAAGTCTGTATTGGTCCGTAAAAGTCTTAGACTCTTAATTTATAATTGCACTTTTCAGAATTTCAACTGATTCACACTCGTAATTTAATCCGACGCCGAAGTCGCGTCGTTTTGCAGGAGGGAAACGTATTGCGCGTACATAGTAGAACGTGCTGAAGGGTTTTCCCAGGCCGCCTCACAACTGTACAAGACGGTTTGTGTGATTCTTTTTAGGTCAAAACAAAGCGAAACGGAGTAGCAGCAGGAAAAGGGAAAAGGAAAAAAATACCCGCTCTTGAACGGTTGAGCGGGCCAGGTTTCCGGCGATACTAATCTGCGCGTACAGGAAACACTCCTCTCCGCACACCACGCGATCTCGGAGGCAATTACTTTGTCCGCTCTCTCTCTCTCTCTCTCTCTCTCTCTCTCTCTCGGCGTCTTGTTTACCTAAAAACGTGTCGCGGTGCCGTGTCTGATCGGACCGATCCGATTCCTCCCGGCGCGCACGCGCGGCTGTACACAGTCCCACACGAGCAGAGTGTCGGCTCTTCACAGAATAGTTTCCAATCTAACTCTCTTCCATTATAGCCGGTAAAGGATGACCCACATTTCCATCACTTTCTGCTCAGCCAGTCTGAGAAGGTAAGAGGATGTGCAGAATGCTTTCAGTCAGCATTTCTTCCTGTCCTCTGTCTCCTGCACTTGACTTGATGTTTCGTTCTCACTTCTACTATGACTCCCCTGTCTCTCTCTTTTTCACTGCTACAGTGGCTGTCTTAGTGTATTTTTTTTTTTTTTTTTTTTTTTTTTTTTAAAAAACCAACTAGCTCAAGTTTTCCATTTCGTTACGGAGGAATTTTTCCAGATTAAATAGTAATAGTGAAAGTAAAGGTGTTTTGGTTTAATTTGGCCCCAACTTTCTAGACCAATCAAATTCAGGACAGTTTCCGACAGAGAAAGCCTGTCTCATGCAATTATGTCAGTTTTAACGGCGCGGCCTGCTAGTGAAACCTGCGAATGAACGCGATACACGACGGTGAATGAAGCTGTGAAAAGCAGCCGTTTTCGTCTCTGCTGTTAGAGCATCGTGTTGATCCGGAAGCGGCAGAGAGCCCTGCGGTGATTACGGGTCTTCCGGCGAGGGCAACGGGGCGGTCCGTCAGTCGGTCCTTCGTCGTTGTCCGAGACACAAGGGCTGCATTTACACCGCAGGTCTTGATGCCCAGGTCCCATTTGTTACCTATATCCGATTATTTTACCGACCTGCTTACATCATCATCTTTTAAAACTGACCCATATCAGATATCTGCATTAGACGTCACCGGAAAAGCTTAGGCTGAAAAGGAAGTAAAGACGGCGCAGTTGTCAACGGAAGCAGACGAAAATATAATACAAGCTTTTGTTTTTCGCGCCATATTTAAAGGAAGCAAAACACCGGAGGGGTGAAAAAAGATCGCCCTTGTTGAGAGTTGCGTTTTCGCGGTTGGGCTCCACCCGAGTCGACGTCGTACGCCACCATCGCTTTTTAAATGTTGTCCGGCTCACGTTGACGGGGGAATATCCGATCTGTCCTCTTACGTGGCAGACGTGGACGCACGTATCCGATTCTTATCAGAATTATTCCCACATATGGATGAGGCCTGAAACGGATCTGAGACACTCTGAATCCATGAGCTTTATTTCCCCCTGTTTACACGTTCATGGGTCAGATCCGATCTGTGCCACATTGGAGGAAATAATCGGAATTGGGTCACATGATCCATGTAGTGTAAATGCGGCCAAGGAGTCGCGTTCGGACTGGGAATGTGACGCGACGTGCGTCCCAGATCACCTCCGGATGTGGTTTGAGTGATCGTATCACGAGACGCATTCGACCCCGTTCACGGCCTTATGTAGCGCCGTCTACTTATGATCCGATCACATTAATGCCAGGTATGAGCGGGAACTCTATTGCGAAGACAAACAACCTCATCTTTATTCCGTCAATAATAATAATAATAATAATAATAAATATAGACAGTAAGCCAGGATAGTTAATGATCAGATGCTAGCTAGGGCCGGCACAAACATTTTTACAAACGTATATTTTAACATATTCTTAAAAATAAAAATAAAAAGTCACGTTTGAAGGCAGAATAACTCCTCAAGGCTGCGTTGAAAGTAAACGCACGCTTAGTCAGTCTATAAGAAATTCTAAACTCTCCATGCAAGCCATGAACCTTTGTGCACTCGTCAGGGCTCTCGAACAGATCATGTGACCTGCCGTATTGTGTGTGTGTGTGTGTGTGAATGCGACAGGTTAAATCTCAAGTTCTGCCGGTTTTAATACCGTTTCATTACTGATTTTTGTTGTGTTGATTGATTTAGTCTGGAAAATTCCTCCTAACTCCTTGGACACGAATGTTTGTTGATGGGATAATGCACAGTGATGTCGTAGATGTCTTGCACAGAATCACATCTCTATACAGCTGTTTTTAAAAAAAAAAAAAAAAAACTGGCCGATGGCGAGTCCTGGCCGAGTTTCCTCAACGTGCATGAGAGCTTTCTCTTTCCAACATAGTTAAACCCCCTTTTTCCTCTGCACACTGCTTCCCTGCTGCTCCCCGCTGCTTCCTGTCTATTCATTCAGTAGTGATTTGAACTTAATGATTATGTGAAAACAGAAGGAAAAGTTGTTGTTGTGTTTTGTTTTTTTTTTTGTTTTTTTTCTTAAAAAAAGAGAGGGGGGGGGGAAGGCCTGTCGGTTGCCTCAAGCTTTTGTTTGGGTTGAACTGAAACAAGGTGCATGGCTGTGAAAGATAACGTTGTGGTGTGTAACACCGGCTTTGTGGCTCTTCGTATGGGATGGGGCGGTGTGCGCAGCGCCGACACGGCCGGATTCGCTTCAGCGATAAGCTTCAGAGGCAACCTACTGACCAGCACAGAGCACCGTTAAAATCATTTGTAACGCTCACATCAGGTGATCTTAACCCATGATCTTCAGTGTAGCGGGGGCGTGCAGTGTCTCCGCCTCCCGAACAACACGTCCGCTTGGCTCCTGTCTGCCATAGCGTTCTGTTTTTCATTGTAATTGATTTCGTCCACTTTGTGCACGTCAGATCATTACATTCTCCGATCGTTATCCCTAAAAACTGCGCCGCGTCGATCGACCCAGACGCACGTTTATTCGTAAGTTGTTCGCAGGAGCGTTTACGCAAGAACTGTGGTGATAATGAAGCGTAGCTGGGGGGGGGGACGTTCCCAAGGCCCCCAACACTTTTGTGTACATTTCCGCGTAACGACACTCACTAACGTGAACCTCGATCGGTCGATCGGTTTCGTAACGTATAATCGTATAAACTGTTCCGAACGTGTAGGTCCATGTCAGTAAATTCGTAAGTAACGGCGCCCTGTAAAAGGAGCAGGCGTTATGCTGCGTTCGCCTCGCAAGAAGCAACTCGTAGGTTTTATCGTAGTAATGACGATGTCGTTTTCGAGCTCTGCGTGTTGGTGCGGGGATAAACCACGGACGTCTCGACGATCCAGGTAGCTAACTGCGATGAGTGACGTATGTTTTCCTCCTCAAACTGTATAGGTGGTTAATGTATATACAGCTTGGCACGTGTAGTTGATAAGAGACCGCCCCAAGCATGTAGGGATTTCAAGTTGAGGGGTGTTTTATTTCACTTTTCCTTGGCCGGAGGTGGGAAATTACAAGGTGCGACCTCGAGTCGAATGCACTGTGTACTGTATATACACTAGAACTTGCTTTAGATCAATCAGCGCTCGTTAGATCTGTAACTCTGTGACTAAACAGCTCACTGAATAGGAACGAGGAGGATTTACGTCACTCAGTAACGCGAGTTATCCGGTTCTCTTGTAGCTTGAAAATGATGCGGTTCTTGCGTCCCGCTTCTGAATACAGTCGAACGCGGTATCTGTACACGCCGCACTTGGAAGGCTCTCTCTAGTCTCCATTTTGTCCTTTTCAGCTCGTAGAAGGTTTGTGGCCGTCAATAATTTCTGCCTGATTGGCGTTTAACGGCTACGTCCTCGTTAATCCGGACAGATCTGAAAACCGCGGTCTCGTCCACGCTGGAGGTTTCAAACGTTTTCCAAAAAAAAGTGCTCGTCCACACCGGAACGTCAAGCGGCCAAGTTTTTCTTACGTGGATGTAAGAAACTTCGGCCTGCGTTGTTTCCGTCCAGCGTTTATTTACTTTCGGTCTCTTTGAATTGATGCTGCAACATCGAGGAAAAGCACGGGGGGGGGGGTTCCGTCCGTCTGTTTAAACGGACAGACGAAGAGACGGAGTTGTTGCTGCGGGTCAAGATGAAGAAAAACTGTAGACTGGGAATCGTGTCAAAACAAAGATTGTTTCCAGTCGAATGGGTCACGTGACTAAAAATCGGAGTTTCTGCACTTTCTCGGTCCACACGTCAACGCGAAAAACGCCGTTTCCGAATTTATCCACTCGGGAGAGCGTTTTCGAAAAGGCTCGGCGTGGACGGAAAAATACGCGCGTTCGGATTTATCCGGATTAATGTGGGCGTAGCCCAAGTCTGAGGAAATAATTTTCCTTTGTTTGGTTCGCTACGTGAAACATTTACACGCGACTGATAAACGAAGCTCAGTGATCTGACTAAACACAAAAAAAAAACCCCAATGACAAATACAAACTAAAGAATAAAAATAATGATTAAATGATCTCCAGAGCAGACGTGGTGTTCGTACGGCGGCTGTAAGTGGTGAATAAAGCTAGAGATTTGCTGCAGTTTATATGTGACAGGGATTTTTATTTCACAGCCAGCCTCTTCGATGGAGCCCATAAGCAAACGGTTGAAGATTATTGAAGAGGTGAGGTGCTTTTGTTTCCCGTCTGTCGCTTCTGAACGGTTACATTGAGTAGTTAAATAACGTGTTGGTTACGTGCTGTTGTTATTGTTGTCTCGTTCAGGACACCGGCTCTACGTCCATTCAGGCTGCAGACAGCACGGCTCTCAACGGCAGCATCACGCCCACGGACAAACGGTACGCGCCGAGTAAAACGTCTACGCCACGATAAATCCGCTCGCGTGTGAAATCGATTAAACAGAATCCAAACCTGGGAAAATGTTACATAATGTTTTTTTTTTAATTATTATTATTTATTTTTTTTTGGCGCTCTGGCTGACTGAAAAGATTAAACAAAGATTCAACCCTTTTTTGTTTTCTTTTCTCTCACTAACAGGATAGGCTTCCTCGGACTCGGGTTGATGGGCAGTGGAATCGTCTCGAACCTGCTGAAGATGGGCCACGTCGTGACCGTGTGGAATCGCACGGCGGAAAAAGTACTGTTACCGCGCAAGATTTGATTCTTTTTGCGATCACGGCTCGTCCTGAAGAGCATCGCGTTATAGTTAAATATTATCCTTTTATATGTTTACAGTTCAGTGTTGTGGAAACAAGGTCTCCCTTATGATCCAGCATGATCTCTCTTATTCTTTCTCTTGGAGTCAATACAGCTTGTGATGTTACTGTATATATGCTTTGCGACTGGTGACTCAGAACACGCTTGAACGCTGGATCATGAAGATGGGTCACTCTTTTAAATACAGCAAGCTCCACCCTGCCGAAAAGTACCGAAAATAAAGGTTCCAGGAACTTGAGTTGTCTTGCAGCTAAGTCTCATTAGAGATTAATCATCATGATGTTCTTCTTTCCTGCAGTGCGACTTGTTCATCCAGGAAGGCGCCAGGTTAGGACGAACTCCAGCTGAGGTGGTGTCCATGTGCGACATCACTTTCTCCTGCGTATCAGACCCCAAAGCTGCCAGAGATGTAGGTGGACACGTGATTCAGAGCTCTGTAACCTCACCTCTGTTTCCATGTTTGTGGTCTTGGATTCTGGTGTAGATTAAATGTGAAGACTGGACCGCTACGGTCTTCACTGTTTATACTGATTACGTTTCAGAAGTTTAAGTTCTTCAGGGTTGATTTAAATAAAGTTTATTTTATTAGACTGAGGAAGTATGAGAATCTTGTGTGTCCCTCATTAAAATGGTTATTATTCACTACTACTACTACTACTACTAATAATAATAATAATAATAATAATGGTATTAGCCAATGCTAAGACCCATCTGATATGTTTTTCATTAAAAAAAGCTTTTTAAAAAATAAAGCGCTTTTTTTTTTTTTTTTTTTTAAATGCAACTTTCGCACAAAAATCACTTGCACTATAAATTTAATAAAGTATAAATATAATAAAAAATCAATCCTAATAAAAAATATATATACTCTTCATGTTATGGTCAAACATTTCCACTTCCGAAAATTTTTTCCCAAATTAAATTTTCCTTTTGTTAAAGAACAAATTAGATAGATGTTTTTACATTTTTATTTATTTATTTATTTATTTTTATTATTCTTAGAATAGTTGGAGTATCAGATCGGGTGCCATCACTATTATTTTAAAAAAAAGTTTCTTAATGGAATTATTTATTCCTATAGTTTATTTCTTTTTTTTTTTTAAAGAATTGTTATTAATTTGGTAGATTTTCGTGTTCTGCTTCATGCTTATTTGTTTTGATCTTTCTAACGCTGTCCTTTTTTTTTTTTTTTTTTCCTTTTCTTTCTATTCTCTTTTGATTAATTTTTTCAATTCCAGTTGGTTTTGGGTCCCAGCGGTGTGTTACAAGGAATCAGACCCGGAAAGTGTTATGTGGAGATGTCCACTGTTGATCCCGAGACCATTACAGAGCTCTCGCAGGTACGTTTCTGTGAAATAAAGCTCGTACGAGTTTACACTTAAACACACACGGAGGAACGAAAGAAGTGAGGAAACACCCTGACGTGGAAGAAGCAGGGTGAAAGTGTTTGTGGTAAGAGGAAATTGAGGAACCGTGCAGTGAGAGGTTACTCCAGGGCGCAGCACGGTTTGGGCGTCGAGTCGTCACGTGACCTACGTACACATCTTGTGAAGATCCTGGTTGTTTTGGGGTTTTTTTTATTTTATTTTAAGATTTAAGGAAAGAAAGTAAATTCGTCATTTAAATAAGGCAAAGACACACACATCCATCATCTCAACATCGTCACGTGGAGCTTGGATGCTCACCAGGACAACATCAGCAGGACGTTTTTGTTTTTAAATCCGTGATTAATAGACAGCGTTAGAAAAGTTCCAGGGTTCGATCCTGAGCTTGGGTTCTTGTCAGTACAGAGTTTCACACGTTCTCCGCGTGTTAGTGTGGGTTTTCCGGTTTCCGGCCACTGAAGGAACTTATATCGTCCCTTAGGTATGAATGGGTGTGTGTGTGTGACTGGACACGCCCACATCTAGTCTAGTGTGAACATTAGAGACAGTGATGGCTGAATGAAGCGAATGAGCAAAAACTACACCGTACTGGCATCTTCGCAGTTTGCAAACAAGCTGCATGTGACGTCACTGTGATATAATTCGTGTGAGAGAGTGAGTGTGTGCTATCTGGGCGTTGTCTTATACAACTCCTGTGAAGTAGAACTAGAAATTAAAGTAATGATGGATACTTACTCAGAGTCGTTACCATCGTTAAGACGGGCGAAGAGTATTACTAAATAGTCCTTGTGATTATTTATTTATTTTTACTCTCAGCCTTTAAAGGAAAATCCTAATACAGTTTTATTCTAATACAGCTCTTTAAACCGATATAACTTTGTCCACCCTCGTGTGTCCTCCCTGCGCGTGTGCTCTGCCGCTTTAGTCGCTCTGCTTGATATTTTCGGATGTTTTTAAAGGTGATCACGTCCAGAGGAGGCCGGTTCCTGGAAGCTCCGGTTTCAGGGAGTCAGCAGCTTTCCAACGACGGCATGCTGGTCATCGTCGCAGCGGGAGATCGGACCGTTTACGAAGACTGCAGCAGCTGCTTCCAGGCGATGGGCAAAACCTCATTCTTTTTAGGTATTTTATTTAAAAGAAAGAACAAACCTATTGATTTTACTCCGACTGTGATTGTAATCCACTCGGGAAGTGGTGTTGACGACGCACGCTGTTTTTTAAATGAGATCTACATCCGGATGAGTCGATAAGAGCACGGATATCCGTGAATCTTTCACTCTGGAAGGAGGACTTGTGATTTGAAAATGTTCCTGCTTGACGCCTCCGTATGCGCCGGTCGTGCCGGGATATAACGGCAGCGTCGTATGGACAAAAATGATATACGTGATAGTTGATGGATATGATACTGATTTATTTGAAACATAGTCATGTTTTCAGATATATAATACTGTAAATAATACTCGAACGATCATCAGAACGATCAAACAGGACTGAGTTAAAACGGCGAGACGAAAGCAGGACGATTTCTTAGGATGTGGGCGGAGTTTAATATACTCTAGTGACATTTTGTAGAACGGTCTGGTTTTGCTGTACGGCTATAATTAAGTGGACGATGTAATTGTGTGTGTGTGTGTGTGTGTGTTTTTAGGAGAAGCGGGCAACGCGGCGAGGATGATGCTGATCCTCAACATGGTGCAGGGCAGTTTCATGGCCACCATCGCAGAGGGGCTGACCCTCGCTCAGGCCACCGGCCAATCACAGCAGACCTTCCTGGACATTCTGTGTCAGGGGCAGATGGCCAGCACGTTCGTGGACCAGAAATGCCAAAGTGAGCAATCTTTAGGTTCATTTGTACCGCTGTACTGTTTCACTAATTTCTTTGTATAAACGGTTACCATTTATTTATTTATTTTTTTGTTTATTTATTTACCTCACTCATTGTCCGAACTGCGTAATACCTCAGCTTCAGCCTCGTTTGCCATGACCACACGTCACGACCCTTCAGTCCGTGCTGAAGCGAGTTTCGGCTCGGATCCGTTTACGCTCCTAGCTCACGCTGTATTTAAAAAAAAAAAAAATTCAAAGCCGTGCTTCTCTTCTTTTTGCGTTCTGCTATCACGGAAATGTTCGAGTCACGAGCCGAGCTCGAGGACGATTTGTTAAGATGATTAAGGCTGAGCTGCAGGCTTTCAAAAATGTTTTAAAAAGATTCCTGAGAAAGTAAAATTTCATTCTGTGGAAGTGGGAAAGTAAGTGTCAAGACCTTAAGACCATGTAATAAATTGTGTAAATGATGGGGATACAATGCCCTCCACTAATATTGGCACCCTTGGTAAATATGAGCAAAGAAGGCTGTGAAAAATTGTCTTTATTGT